>CM031242.1:1038842503-1038921374 GCA_018340775.1 Taxus wallichiana var. yunnanensis
AGCCACACATGTATTGCTCACAAAGCTACACCTCTCGAAAGATAGCAATGTCTTCTAGCTCGTAGGGCCCACATCGAATAACATGAACAACCAGTGATCTAAAGATGGTTTCGTCAATACTCGCGCATCTTCTCCCTAATCAATCCTTGATAAAATGATTTGGCCCACAATTGTTCTTTTTTCAGCTTACCACCACTTTGAATTCAAATTCTAAAATAGAAGAACCCAACTACATATGCGCCTCGCAAACTAATAATTGTTTAACTTACTGGATACTTCAAGGCCATATGGTCAGCAATAATATGAAAGAGTTATCGTAGCAGATATTGCCAAAATTTGTGGAGTGCGAGATCATCACAATGCCGTATTCAGTCGCCTGATAATTCCTGCTCACTTGGTGTCAACTTCCTACTTGCAAAACACAAAGGATGATCAATAATACCCTCTCCCCGGTTGAGCAAGAACAACTCCCTATTGCTATACCGTGCAGGCATCCACATGGACATGGAAAGGTTTATCCCATGATGGGAATTGTAGAATAAAGAGTGCGGTGATAAGCCTTTCTTTTAGAGTGTCAAATGCCACCTCGCGCCTCTCCCACTCGAAAGGCACTCTTGTTCCAGCAGTAATATTTCTAAGGCATGGCGATCTTGGCATATTCCTTAATGAACTTTCTATATTACCCAAAGTTATGTCCAAGAAATCCACGATGGTGCTTGCCGGTCGTAGGCTCCTAATCCAACAATAACAACAACCTTCATGGATCTACCAATAAGCCCTCTTACAATGATATGCCCCAACAACATTCCAAAAGGAGTCGAGCGAAAGATACATTTCTTAATGCCGAGGAGATCCTCAACTACCAGCCATCTTTCAAACATCAACCTTAAGTTATCACAATGGTTCCCCATCAACCTTACACTATCCTAATCATCCAAATATACCCCAAGAAACTTCAGTGGATGAAGTCCTTAAATGCTCAGTACTAATTATGCACAAAAATATAGCGAGTGAATTCTTTTCCAGCCCAAAGGGCATGACCATATATGCAAAAATTCCCCCACTATGGCAAAAGTCATCTTATCTTGGTCTTCTTTGCAATCTTTACTGGTGATATCCCGAGAATCCATTTCAGAAGGAATAGACCTCGCGCACAAAGAACTCCCTTCAAAATCTCTTCAAAGAAAGGGGGTGGGAAAAGGATCTATGATACAAATAGCATTTAATTCCCTATAATCCACACATATCCTAATCTGCCCATCCTTCTTTATGCTAATCACCATTGGACTTATCCACTCTGATTCCTCCACAACCTCAATGATACCGGATGCTATCATCTTGTCTAGTTCTTCTTTAACCCTTACGCGCATGTTGGGATTCATCCTGTAAGGCCTCTTCCTGACCGCACATGCACCATCTTTCAACCTTATCCTCATTTCCCCCAATGAATGGTGGATACCTTTCAACTCATGGTATCTCAGCATGGGAATAAATCCTCAAATTCACGTAAGAGATCGATGATCTTTGATACTTCCTTGTTTTACCAATAGTCCCCAATGATAGCCTCCGGGCTCCTTTCTTTTCCGAGCCGATGTTAACATTCTTGGTTTTAAGTGGTTCATGATACGTGTGCGAACATGCATCTCGTATCGCCAACTACTTCACACGCCCCAACCGAATGGTCAACATTCAGGTTCTCTATCTCTTCTCCATCAACAAGGTATACCATCTTTCTTTTCTCCTTTTTAGCACACGCATGCTCAAATTGTATGTCTTTTGGTTCTTCCTCTTCGAACTGTATTTCTAAACTAGTCCATTGAGAAAATTTACTAACTTCTATCTTCTCACACATGGCGCAATCCCCAGATCGAGGCACTTGAGCATAGTCTATAATGCCTCATCAACTGGTTACTTGGTACTTCGGTACTTGAATTTGTGGACCAAGTCGTAAGCCATTAATTCTTGCCAACTTCCCATTTGGCGAAGTGCATGTCTTAATGGATATACCATGCGTGCACACAACCTTATAGTGTCGAATACAACTTATGCACCCAAAGAGAAGGTGGTAAAGATTCCATACCTTCTTCCCTCGACTCTCTCACATGCCCGTACGTGGGAAGAGGCGGGTCCATCGCTACTGTAATCCTTAATAGTGGGTACGTTTTTTGAGAATCGATAGTGAGTATAATTTGAACTTCATGCCATTCCAACAAGTTTTCACTATGCATAGCCCACCACCTTGCTATTGTGCTGATAAAAACATAACCTAGTATACTTCGCCATTCGTCCTCCCTCCAAATGAGCTTCCATCTCTCTCAAGAAGACCTCAGTGGTATGATCCCTAGAATACTTCATTATTGTCTTCCTCCAAGGTGCCAAATCAGTACACACCATTATTACCTTGGTTACCGATCATTTCAGATATCACCCAATCAATTCATAAGTCCAAAGCACCCAATTATCACATTCTATATTGGTAAGATCAAGCGATAGATCAGGCATCATCAAACTAGATGAATCCTTCTGATAGGGTGGATGGTCTCTCTCGGATCTCTTATGGAGCATTACATATATCTCGTCTGTGACTTCCTCCCTGCGGGGTTCAGATAGGGGTGGACTTCCCATCAACCAAAGGGTATAACTACCCACTCTTCCTTATTTTCAAAGCTTATGTACCCCTTGTTAAACCGAGAGATCTACATTATTATTATAACACCACTAAAAGTGCCCAAGTAGAGATGGGAAATTATCTTCCTCAAAGCAGTGCCAAGACTTCAAAATCCCCAAGTGAATCTAGTCCCCGAATAGAATGGTCTGCATCCTTCAAGACACCTATGGGCATCACCTTTTGTCTTTATTTGCCATATACAACACATTTGAAGATGGTCGCAATGCAGCAGCCTTCCCATTTGATGCCGTGCATCTACAAAGGAGAACATTAACCTCTGCAGATTTGTGGCCAATGACGATGTTGCTAAGCAACCATCCATCCACTACTATGTTTAGGGTAATCTCTTTGTCATAATCAAGGCTATGGGGTGGAAGGTTTTCATGAAGGATCTGCCTTTTGTGTTCTTCACCGACGTGTGGCACCTTTTCTCTCAACCATGTTCCCTAGCAGTGGGGAGCAATATTTTCCTACCTCAATAGTTTACACACCTCCTTAACCTCATCCAAGCCATCCCTTGGTGCTTCCATTCAGCCTCCTTTTGCTCATCTTTTCTAGTCCATTTTTTAAGCATCGATCTCCCCTTATAAACTTTGAATTACGCCCATGGTTTCCTCGGTAGGCTTCTTCCTCGTGAGTCGGGTTTGGATACTTCCCATGTACTACTTCTTCTCTCGAAACCAGAGGTCTCTCGCAAGGTGCTTCTTTACGCGCGTGATTCCGCCCTACTGTTACCATAACAGCCTAGTTCGACTCATGCATTACTCATGGAAACCACTACACATCAGCCTTCTTAATACTTACCATGGCAGCGCCCTTATCCTTCTGGTACTACTGACTCATATGTTCGTATAACTCCAGAATTCTTTGTACTTATGTTTCTTTCCCACACTGTGGAGCATTATAAAAGATCCGACATTCATGCTTATAATGGTCTGTGGGTCCATAATTAAAACACATCCCACATAGAACTCACTTCTTCCTCCGTGGTTACCACAACCATGAAATCCTCCACGAAAACCTCTTCCACGTGCATCTCCATCTCTGTGCTCCTCATATCGATGTTCATCTCCTTTGGAACTACTCGGGCAATGCCGCCTCACGCTGAACACCAAGATCAATTGCCTCATGAATCTGGTCAATCAATCTACAATCCTTAGTGTCACGAGTGGTTGAGGTACATATTTTATAATAACAAGATACGTTTTGCAAATCAAACATCAGAATCAGGGGCACCTACTTACATCATGGTCCTCATGACATATCTCACAATTTACTACCACGGCACGTACCACCTTCTCGAGTACATATCCCACCATTATCCTTTCAGGTGTTCTTCCACATTACAATCCATGCACCACATCCCTCCACGAACGAATATCCGGAATTGTGTTGGTAGACAATTTCTCTAATTGCTTAGCCATGGCAGAAACTGAGACTCTAGGAATGGGCTAACACCTTCTTGTCAACACTACTAATCGATTCAAAGCCCACGTAAAGTAGCTTCCAATGCTTCACGTGGTTCCGTGAACATTTTATGAGATAAGGCCCTCCTAAAGGGTGTAATCAATCCTCCGAAAACCAATGAGCATGTTGTGAAGGGTGGATATCATACGACAACTTAGAAAAAAGAGTTTTAAAGTGTGCATCATATTCCCACACGCTCTCTGCCATTCCCTACTAGATTTTTTTGAGAGAGCTAATGCTCTTCTGTTCAAACTCAAGTATGTGTAATTCCGCCAAGAATGCATTTCTCAGTGTGATATAATCCAAAATAGTATGATGAGGGTCATACTCTCTCTATACCAACTATGTGCGCGTCATTCTTATAAGGTCATCTCAAATTGACTAGCCTTTCGATCCTAGGTCATGATTCCCTTCGTGCACCATAACAACTCACACTTATGAACACGCCTATGACATCTTCTATTCCAATGTAATCTGGCAAGTGTAGAGACATCTTGAAAAAGACTTGAGGGCCTGGCCGAGGCCCTTGCCCTCCCGATCCAGCCTCCTGGTTTCCTCGGTGTTTGCTCCTCCGCCTGCATCCACTAGATCCTGAGTCACCAGCTCCACCACTTCCACCTCCGCATTCTTCGTGTCAGCATGTGGCCTCGTGTTTATATTCCCGAGTGCTCCCATCGTCCCACTAAATTACGTGCCAATAGTTTGTGAACTAGTACCACTCCCAATCGTAGTTCCTCCACCACTTCCCAATGCGCTTCCAAAACCAGCCATATACGCCTTGTCCAAACATTCCACCAAATACCGGAATAGTGTGTGAAGCCATAGAAGTCTCAAATGAGAAATCAGATGTTCTAGCACCAATCGATTGCATTTCAACCGATATCAAATGGATCAATTGTACTCTTCCCTCATTGAACAAACCAAGCACCAAGGTCCAGTCACTAGGTGGGGTCAGATGTGCGCCAACGAATCTTCTCTCTCTACGTGATGGACTCTCATCAGAAGCCGCAAGGTTTTCTCTCTTCTACACTTACCAAGATGGGGTACCACATACTATTCGGGTTCGACATCCTCCGCGTGAACCTTAACTCCCTTCCACCATGTCTGGCTCCATAACCCACTCAGAACCCCATGCTATCTATCGATCTCCTTTAACGTGCTTCATATACTTGAGCCGCCTCTCCTCCCTTTCTTGTTCACCGCCGATCAACCATCCTTCCCAACCTCGCTTCCTCACCTATCACTCAGTGGTGGCTTTAAATGCGCCATAGGAATGCCTCTAAACCCATGGTTACCATCAATATTTTGATTGTAAAGGGGAATAACACACAAAAATGATCCTGGCTCTCTCAAGAACTCAAACTCAACAACTTCGGACAGAATACGGGAAATGGCATATTCCAGAGTGTAGCTAGTCAGTATTCCCTTCCACCAATGGTCTATAACACAGTCCACTTTAGATCTACATCTTGCAGTGTCTCGATATGTTTCTTGGGTCCAAGGGTATGATCTATAATGCCATCCCGATCTAGATGTATAAGCCAAGAGCCATTCAAACAACTCACTGGGAAACAACAAGGTTGCCTCAGTGACAACTCATGGTAAAGAGTGTCTTCAACCCATCTTCACGTATCAAACCTAGATCCAAGATTAAATCTTGAGCGAATTCATCCTTCGTGCTTTTAAACCAATCTTCAACACCTTTAAGTGTTAAACATTCTGTCATCCCTTTTATGGAGATCATGATATATGCCATGTTCTACTACAACTTTGAAAAGAGGTCTCGTAATGGAACCAAGATGTAGTCACTTTTGCACCCACTTAAGAACAAGGGAACTCACGCGCACCGACCTATCACCCAAGGCATGGCACGGCGCCCACCGAGACCCCTGAGAGGGCACCGATTCTCTCTTTTATGTGAGTGTTGGCTCAAAATCATGCTTGGGTAGATTTATGGATAGACGAGGCAACAATGTGCAAGGTATAGCCCCTCTTTGAGTCAACAAAGTGAAACTGGTTTATTGCTTATTCTACCAAGAGGAATCTACATGTAAGTCTCACAATATTTGCCTTCTGGGGTTTGGGATCTCATCCCAAGAGGGTTATTTCCGATCAAGGAAAGAAAGGAATGAAAGAGAGAGATGAAGAAAGATCAGATCCAAAGAAAGAAAAGAAATGAATTCCAAAGCAGTAAAGGTCGAGAGGGTTTATGTTTTTGGGATGGTAAAACAGAGCCAAACCTACTTGCATAAACGAACAAAGCAATACCGATGAATAAATGACAATAAAATGTATAGATCCAATGTAATAAACACACAGATCTCGACATAAGACAGATCTAATGCAAATAACACATGTATTCAAAGACAAAGTCTAAATATTGTATTAATATTTCTTTCTCACATAAAGCTCACAAAAGTCTTTTTCTCCTCACTTCTATTTTTCATCCGAAAGATATCCACCCCCAAACACAACAAGTATTTGAGTATTTATGTAAGAAGGAGAAGAAGGAAGGCCAAAAGGAACCAACCACCTATTTACATAAAATATACAAAATATCTCAAAGTCATGTTGACTTTTGACATCTGATGGATGACATCATCCCATGGTGCAACATGGATGATGTCATCATTTTGTGCCAACATACTTTAGACATTTTACAAAAAGAAAGTCAAAGGAGAGAGAGAAGAAGAGAAAGAATTCATTCATCGTCGTCATCCTGTGGCCGAAAGGGGGTATCTCGCTTCGCCGGGCCGCTCAGTGACGAGATGCGAATCGTGGGTACTGTATTCCATGAACTTGCTGATCATGGGCTCTAGTTGATCCCCGGGAAGGATCCTTGTGTCACTCGATGATTGCCTCACAAGTCTCCCACTCATCTATGAGCTTCTCCGGGAGTTTGGAATATTATTTCTCGTTTCTATTAGGAACTCCGATGAAGTCCCGACTGTGCAAGAAAGGTTATCGATGGATTCCGCTTCAAAAGTGACCTCGGTCCTTTGCACTCTTGTGAAACAATCTCCTCAAGATCCGAATAGTTTCACCAAATTTCCTTAAGGCGAAAGAAGGAGTAAGTAACCTCGAAGACATGTAACCCTCGAAGAAATTAATCGCCTCGTATAGGTGAATGTGGGGAACTGAGTGAATAGGGCTCCCACTTCTGGGTTTTGGTGAGTACTGCTACTAAGCTCTCGGTCGCTTTTCTTCACCGTGAGTCATATTAGACCTCAACCGCAGGCTTTGAGATGATGAAGTAGAAGAATGCATCATTGATCTTTGTGAATTGGGGGATGCTATTTTCCAGCTTCAGCTTTGGATAGTATTAATAGATTTTAACTTGGGGCCAAACCCCGCACCGCATCAGAGCTGGATAGTCCCTTTCTGAAGCTACAAAGATAGACCACGTAGGAGATCATATAGAACCTCCCCATTGTGTTGAGTTGTTGTAGCTGCTCAGAGATTGTGCTACTTATAATTTCTACCCATTCAAAGCGTTGATCGGGCACATTTTTGTTCATTGTCTCAAGGTACCGCAACATCCACTTGTGAAAATAATGGCGGCAAGAAGCCCAAAACTCGCTCAGAACGTAATGTGTTGCCGAAGTTCCTCTAAAAAAATCACCGCGATGAATGACTTGGCCATCGAGTCACTAATTTTTTGTTCTTGAGATAAACTTCATTCATCACCGCATGCACTCGATCTTCATTATCGCCCCTGTGCCTCGATGCAATCTTGTTGGCCGACGGCCACAAAGTTCAATGATGAGGTATGCCGAGCATTACTCAAAGTGCCAGCAAAGTGAGGTTAATTATGACCTCACCCTTCTCACCATGGACACATCTTGTGTCTTTGTTGTAGCATCGGGCTACCACCATCATAAATTCATTATTTACGGCACTAACTGGGATCCCACCAGCAAGAAAGTGCATGGCACTACCTATCAGCTTGTCCATCCATGGACTTCTTGTGACCCTCTGGGTTCTGGCCTAGAATTCCTCCATATCAATATGACCTAGCTGAGTCTCTGATGTCTAGGTGACACTCTACTTAGACTTGGGCATTCTGACCCTCTGATACTTATACTTCATTTCTTCTTCTGTGAGCTTGCCCTTTCCTTTAGATTTGATAGGTTTCTTGCTTGATGTTGACATATGTTCTTCTGAACTTAGTTGCTGATCTGCAAGAATAAGAAGTGAAACCCAATCAAGAAAGCCATGTCAGCTGCTTGATTTTCCATTGAAATGTTGATAGAAGAAAGAGTTAGCAATTTAAAGGCCTCATGGCGCAGTGGCACATGAATACCGCAAGCTGCTGTGGCTAAATAGTAAGGGTGCACAAGAAAGGGTCATTATAGGGGATAAATCAAAGGCAAAGGGCGACATGGATTCTTTATGTGCAGACAGAATGATGCGCCGTGCGCATATAATTTTCATGTTGCATGGAACTTGCCTCGGCGAAAGGCATATAAGGTTTCATGGTAACATATGCTTTTTTCAGGCGCTTAAGGGAACTCTGGCATGGCACATGAAAGGTCTGCATGACATGCTGTTGTTGCAATGATGGATGCGCCTGCACCGTTTAAAGCTTTGCACTTGGCGCGGATAATTTCTATGTTGCACACATGTAGGGTGCGCCATAGGGCGCAGGTTTTAGCGATGCAACAAATGAATTTGGTGCGTCATGAGGGGGTGCGAGGAAAGTGTTTGTAATAAAAATAAGGCAAAGGCACCTCGAGGGTGCAACTTTTCACGATGCAAGAGGGGTGGAATGTGCGCCATCGCGCATCGCCGTTTCATGTAACAGGCGATAGATAGCAATGGGTGCAACTGTTCTTCATGTTGCAGGGTGTGCCAATGCACCAAAGGAGAAGAAAAATATAGTTTTCTTTTCAAGCATCAGTTCTCTCTCTGAGGGGTTTCTATGTGGTTAAGCCTCCTTTTGTAGGGTCATTTGGGGTGATAGAAATGGCTTTAAACAAAGGGTTCCAAGCTAATATTTCAGGACAGAGCTTCCTCTACCAGCAGATCTGGAAAGAGGGGGAAGATCATGTGGAAAGACAGTAGGGGGGCAAGTTCATGATTTCATTCTTTTCAATCCAATTCATACCCACAAGTAGCCAAAAACCACAAACACGAAGCACAAAAGAAAGAGGACCTCTTACCCTGGATATTTATAATGAAGAAATGTGCAAATGGGTCCACAAAGCAATTCAAAAGTGACAGGCTGGTGCGCAGATAGGTACAGAGAAAATCACGTGATTTGCGTTGGTGATAATGACAGTGCAGACGCGCCTATTTATAGGCGAGGAAGCAATAAATGTGCCACCAACTTTTTAAGTGGCGCACCAAAAGAGCTATCGACACAAGAAAACATGTGCCCTTTGGTGCACCAAAACGCTTGCCAACATGATAATATGTGTGCCTATGGCACCAAAGTGGTGTCGATAGAGGAATATGTGCGCCCTTGGCGCACCAAAAAGGGGCGCAACAAAAGATATGTTGGTAGGAAGGTGCATGTGCCTCGCGCATTCAGGAAAGACTCAACATAGAGAGGTGCACCAAAATGCCTGCTGACACAAGAAAACATGTGCCAAAGGCTTTAAAGGGGGTGCATGAACATTTGATGTTGCACACCACTATATGCGCCACCCAAAAAAACCAAAATCGGCTAAGTTCGGAAAACTAGATTTCCCGAAAAGGGATTTTACAACGTCCCGAACACAAGGAATCGCTGACGAGGAATGGAACAAAATTTCGGTAGGGTTATCTATAAAATTTCCTGCAATTTTACCTCGATAATATGATCTCTTTTTGGGGCTATCCCCCGAGCAAACCTCAGGGGTAGAGAATCCCAGATCTTATGTGCCTATCCATTGAGAGAGTCAAAAACAAGGGCTACCAGAGGGTGAACAAAGGGAACACACAACAAACAAAAAGTAAACACACGAAAAAAACAAACACACAACTAAAGCAAATTGTACAAAGAAGAGAGCAAACTCTACTTCCTGAAGATCTTCAGATGCTGCCCATTATAGGAAGTGAGCTGCTTTCATCTAGATATGAGAGATAGAAGCTATTCTCTCTCGGCTGAGCTACTTGATCTTAAAAGGCTCCTCTCCACAGAGAATCAAATTTCCCTGCATGCCCTTTTCGCTCTCTTCACTTGTCCCACAAAGGACGAGGTCTCCCACCGAAAATTTCTTTTCTTAGCTTTTTTATCGAATGCCTCTTGACTTGATATCGATGTTCAATGATCTTGTCGATCACTCTACTTACTCTCTTCTTCGAGCTCCGCTGATACATGATCCTCTTTCAATAGAATTTTGAGTAATAAGAGTTGGCATTTTTATTTAACACTTCACTCTTTCGTGGTTCTCTTCCCTATTCTGGGATTCGTAATGCTCATCCCAAGGAACCTAATCAATAATTGTTACCATTATTCATCGCATCTCATCCCTGGGCTAGGTGAATTAGACAACGCAATCAAGCAGCTTTGCGATACTTTGGCCAAAGATTTGAAACATACTGCTTATGTCTCGTATTCCTTAACAAAGCATACTCAACTGAATACGCCCTTCACCCCATTCTTATGTTATATAGAATGTCTTATACCGACTTCTCGTCAAACCCTTCCTATCACAACTCAATCACTCTGAGATAATAACAAGGTGATAATGTTATATGGATGCCCATGAGGATTAGGGATACGGTGACATACTGGTTCAACCCTGCAGTTAAACCAGTGTGTCATGATACCCCGAATCTCCTAGGCAGCCTTATAACATGACCACATTCCTAATCGGTCCCAGAGTAACTCGTTCGAGATCAAAGTGTAAATCTTAGCGATCAATGCAAAGGGTGTGTCACAAAGTCACCCGCATTGTTGTAACTTCGAGAAGATCCTAATCTTCTCGGAGGTACAACCCTGCAGTTGACTTGTGCCGTCAACCTTTAAATCCGCCTCGAAAAGATCTACTTAATAATATGCGTTACGCACGTTGAGTTTTAAATTACATTAAAGACTTTCCCCTAAGGTTAGCCTTTCCCGATCCCTGGATTCTTGTCTTAAGATGACCTTCCTCAATAAAACCCATTGCATAGTGGAGATATTAAGGCTAAGGTCTCATCAAGGAGTTTTTAGAATATACATGATTCTAAAACAACAGAATTGGACAATATCTCATAACCTTCACATGAGATTGCCATCTGAACCCCATTAGATTTATATCAGTTCTCCTAACTGAATTTATATCATACTTATTAGTATAAAGATATAAATGATTAAGAATCCAATTTAATGTTGTCCTGTCATACTCAGGACTAGGGATTAGTAATTTAATCCAGCTTGATTAGCGTTCTGCTTAGGTTCATTTTATCCCTATCTTTTAGAAAGACAATGATTTAAATTTCAATTTAGCTTTCGATAGAACAAATTAGAACTACTAAACACTCATAAGAATTCAATCACATTTTCATATATGCTTTCATTGACAATCACAAAAGCATCCAAATTACACAAAGATAACATTGCCACTCCGGTATATAAACCGAAGAAGGTCAACTAACAGAATTAAGAATACAACACATAAGTAACAAATACTTATTTCCATTCCTTTCAGAACTATACAATTACATTTTATGCAAGCAACATACTTGATACAATGCTTAATGGAAAAAGAACATCTTTCCTCATATAGAACATTTAGAAAATCAAGCTGTAATTCATTATAAATCAAATTAAACAATCTGATCATCCTGTCAGATCTGCATGCTTTTACCACTTACGGCAACCATCTGCAAAAATAGTCAACATGAGTCAGTTCGATGAACTGAGCATGATAAGCACTAACTTTTAAAACAATTGCAATCCGTCAATTGTTTTCATTAAACACCCTGTTTAAATGATATAAAATCATCAATCAAGTAAGCATGATTCAAACCAAACGTTAGGAATATATCATGTCTATAACGTGTAATAATAATTTTCGTTACAGAGTAGTCCTATATGCTTCTCAATTATTTCATCAAAAATATTAGGGATCAAGAAGAACAAAAGTATCCTAAGCAATTATTCATCGTAAATCCCAAGATGAACAAACATCAGACAATCATTATATTCAACTTAAAGGAGGAATATCATATCAATCCTGATACTGTCATTATGTAAAAACAATTACAGATGTTAGCTGGACAATTATTTCATCTTAATATTTACAACAGAAGAGAAATAAACAAATTGAACATGTTGCCCTCTGAACTAGCTCATGACTATACCTTCTGTCCAAAAGCAAGGCATTCACTTAATACACATGCAAGTAAATCAGTCGAGTCCATAAACAACACACTGTTTTGTTAAAACTTACAATAAAGCAACTACAGTACAGTAGCTCCCATGCCGAACAACATGTTCATTCTACCAGAAAGACTCAGAATGACCTTTCGCAAGAAGTGACGGACAAGAAGATAAACACTGCCATTACCTGCTTAGGTACAGTCAACAACTCAAACATTCAATCAAACAAAAGAATGGATAACAATGCGAAGAAGACGTAACCTGACATCAATCCCAATAACAACCTACAGCCCGTTCAAGCCCTTTTCTACTGTGTAAGGCTTTAGACCCAAGGTCGAATTCAAAGGATCTCCTTTGTTGTCGCAGTCGACAAGAGGCTCAAAACATTAAGCCATGACATTTACTTATAACTAAGCAAAGAGATTTTTAAACGAAAACCACGCACCATGTACAGTCACATCAATCGGGAGTGAAATCAGAATGGAAACAAAACATGGGATAACGAAGTCACTTCTGAACGCAATCAGAACTGAAAGTATGGTGTTTACAACCTACTTTATAGAAGCCATAATTCATGACGCCAAGATATTAAAGAAAGCCAACAAAGCCAAGAACATTTCCTGTTCAAACTCGGGCTTATACATACAACAGTGACATGTATTACCATTCGAGGATTTAAAACAAAGTCCATAACCAGTATTCACAGTTTAGCTTCCCAAAAGCCGACATACAAGATATCTTCCAAGAATTGAACCCAACAACAGATAAGATAAAAATAGTCAACATGATTCTATCAATGCCAACTATAGTAAGCATTCAAAATCAGGTGTAAGCAAATCAAATACCGATTTCATAACAAGGAATTCAACTGAGCCTCGTCAAAATTCTCGAACAAGCTTACACAGAAGGAAACGTAAATGCATACCCAGGGAGTCTGTACCAAAATTTATTACAAATAACTAAGGTCGTATGACCTGTTACTTCTACAAGACTTCCACGAAATTCAAATTATCAATATTCAAGATGTATCTATTTCCTCAACAACGGACCATAATATACGATTCATTCAGAGGACTCCAAGAGTCGTTTCAATATAATAATCATATGTATATATATCAATACTATCAATGGGTTGAATCCCCATAACCTCCACGCAAGGGGAAAAACAACTCCAGCAAGGTCGTAAAAGAATTCTGTAACACAGAGAATTTCCTTTCACAATAACTATAAAATTTTATAACGAAACCCAACCAGAATCCTTTATCACCACTAGATAACAACCACGACAGAGCTTATAAAAGAAGAAAGGTCAATTAACTGAACAATCAAACAATGTCCATCAGTATCCCTTCCGACAGTTTCCACAACAAGAATCGACGACCAAAAATCGACAACATAACAATGGCCTATACCCATCACAGGAATAATTTATGGGCTCACGCCGAACAGGCCGAGCATTCATACATTTCATATATTTCGCATATTTAAGCCAGAGTGCAAACATAGAGAAATAAGGCCACAGTTCGAATTTAATAAACACCCATCAAGGGATAAACGAAAAATCGAACCAGTAAGAAGATACAGTACCAAAAATCACACAAGACCACCATAGAAAATCATCTATTACCATAAACCATTTGAACAGAGTTGTTCTAATGAAATCACTTGAAAGACAGCAAGATTTTTAAAGGTTAGGGCCTAACATGCCTGGATTTTTGCTCAAATTTCCGAAGCAGACCACTGAAAGAGCTCGGACTTCCTTTTCCTTTTCCAAGTTAGAGCGACCAACAAAATTTTGCTATCCCCATGACATATATATTTTCCTTGCCAGAGAAAAGAGCTAGATAAGCTCATACTGCCATGCAACACAAAGAAGACTGGTGCGAAGAACCAGTGAACAGGCAGAAGAAAAACCGAAATTCGCGATAAGCCAAACAAAACAACAACTTCCCACATTGCATGCCTTCTCGCGAATTCCGAGCTCGACTTCCAAGCTCATTGAATGCATTAACTCCTAATTTCCCGCTCAAACTCCACTGCCACCGACCGCCAAAGTTGGCGATAGACAAATAAAATCTCAAGTCCATTTCCAGTTTTGGCGACCTGCCACGTCGGCTAAGGTTAGCCGTTTCTAAAACCTCCGCCAATACCTGTCCTTCATACTTATCCACTGTATTTAATGACATAGAAAATGCCGCCCATGGTTCGCACCCCTCCATAGGTCCCTTTACATTCTTGCTCAATAGATAGGTTAGTAACTTAGGTTAGAATTTAGGATAATAATTATTCTAACTTCAAAGAACATAGATACTAACTTAGGACATTAGCACTTAGCCTAGGTCTAGGTTAGATTAACACTAATCTAACCCCTAGGTTAGGTTTAGTTTTAGGTTACTAATCATTAATAATTCCAGTTAGGTCTACATTCCGTACACTCAGAAAAAGACCTACAACATGCATTCTGAACAGGGTTACCTCCTGTTCGCCTTTAGGCTACAAAATTGTATGAAACCGAATTATTACCTGGTCCACGATCGAGACCTTCCAGATATACTTCGATATCGGGAACCAATCCATTTCACATGATCAACCTGAGTTAGACTCGGGATTGACTTATCCAATGAATTCAGACCTTGCAACCCATTGAAAGGTTATAATTTTAATTCATCACTTAAAAACTTAGCAATACTTGGATCAATTCCACTGATCCAAGGCTAGGTATTATAGATGGATAACTCTATAATTCGTTCCGAGATCAGATTAAACTCAGATACAAAATGAAAGAAATAAAAGAGTCCAATCATATTCCGACTCAGTCAAGATCTGCAATCTGCAAAGAAAATACAGTACATATCAAGCATGATTTCTTAATCGAGGAACCCATCCTTTTACAAGAAATCACATATCAACACTTGTATGCTCAGGAGGAAGTAACAACAGTTCAGGGTGTTACATGCTTCCCTCCTAAAAAGATTCATCGTCCCGATGATTACATATTCAATTAACCTTCAGGTCAATCAATTTATCAGTACACAATAATGTGACTATTTCATATTTGAATAGTTCCAGAAATCAATGTCACAGCATATTTTATTCAACTGAATAATGTTTGCCTTCATCTGGCTTCCATAAATACTTTATAAAAATAAGTTCATAAAAGAATGTTTTGTCAACAGATTTCATTCTGTTGAAAAAGAGAAGGAAAAGCCATTTTCATCTCTTCCAGGTTTTCCCAAGTTGCACTTTCTTCGTTAAACTGGTCCCACTGGACCTTACATTGCTGTATTTCACGATTTCTTAAATGCAATCAAGAGTTTCAAAGACTCGCGTGGGTTTAACCACGATTATTCCCGGTCTTGACCTGCAAGGAATTCCAATTTAAAACATGTGACAGATCTCAAACGTATTTCTTAAGCAAAGAAATATGGAAAACATCATGCATGCGAGATAAAGCAGTGGCAATGCTAAACGATAAGCTACAGGATTGATTATTTCGACAATTTCAAAGGTCCCACGAATCGAGGTGACAACTGGCAGCCTTGCCAAAAGTTATAGAACTCTTTCTTTCGGGTTTAACACGAAGGAAAACCTTATCACCAAGCTCAAACCTTCTATCAACCCGCTTTAAGGTCAAGATAGCTCTTCCGCCTATCCGCCGCTTCCTTTAATCGCTCACGAATCAGCTTAACTTGCTGTGCTTCCATTTCAAGTGAGAATCTCTCGGTCCAATTACCACTCTATCCTCCACACTCTGTCCCAACTAACAGAGTTCTCGCACTTTCTTCCATAAAGTGCTTCAAATGGTGCCATTTTAAGAGATGAGTGATAAGTATTGTTGATGCGAACTCAACTAATGGAAGATACTCTTCCCATTTATACTGTTGATCCATGCAATACATTCGCAACATGTCCTCCAACACTTGATTTACCTCTCGCTTTTGTCCATCCGTTTCCGGATGATATGCGTAATGAAGTTTAGTTTCATTCCAAGAGCTGCGTTAAGCTGCTTGCACAAAACCTCGACATCATTCTAGGATCCTCGCCGATATAATCAATTCGTACACCATGTAATCTGAAAATTTTTGTGTATAATCTTTTGGCCAAAGATCGTGAATCATCCTTTAGATTTTCCAGCGATGAAATGAGCTACCTTGGTCAGTTTATCTACAACTACCAGGATAACATCATGTTTATTCCTGGACATAGGTAGTCCTTGTACAAAATCCATGGTTATTACTTGCCACTTGTACTGCGGTATGCTATGAGGATATAGCAGCCAAACAGGTGCATATGTTCGCCTTCACCCCCGACATTCCGCATAATGAGTCACAAAATTAATTACATCCTTTTTCATACCTTTCCAAAAGTATTGCTGTTTCAAATCAGCAAGCATTTTTGTGATACCTGGGTGTCCAGAGAAAGGTGAATTATGAAATTCAACTAACAATTTATTTCTCAAATCGCTCAAAGATAGTACATATACCCCGTTTTCATAACGCAAGATTCCTTCATTATCAAAATGAAAACCTTTATACCTTATATCCTTAGGTTCGCAGCAAGAAGCGCTTTTACTTGCTGAAAGTATGCATCTGATTCTGAGGCACTTTTTACCTCGTCTTTAAACTGAGTTCTTAATGTTATAAGAGCAGTAAATGTGCCTCCTACGACTTAGAGCATCAGCTACCCTATTCTCCTTCCCTTTGATATAGCTGATATCAAAGTCATATTGTGATAAAAATTCTAACCACCTTCTCTGTCTGGCATTCAGATTGGGCTGAGTAAAAATATATTTCAGTCCTAGGTGATCAGTTTTCAACTCAAAAGGTTTCCCAAGTAAGTAGTGTCTCCAGACTTGAAGTGCATGAACAATGGCGGCAAGTTCCAAATCATGAGGGGCATAATTCAGCTCATGTAACTTAAGTTTTCTACTTTCATATGCTATGACCTGATCATTTTGTAGCAAAACACCTCCAAGGCCTTCCCCAGAAGCATCCGTTACAACCGTAAAACTCCCATTAGGTCTGGTGCAATGCCTAGTATAGGTGCAGTAAGTCAATCGGTCTTTCAAATTTTGAAAGCCACTTCGCACTTATCATTCCATATGAATTTCTTTATCCTTCTTCGCAATGAAGTTATCGTGCAAAGCTACTTTAGAAAATCCTTTACAAATTTTCTATAAGAACTCAAGCAAGACCCATGAAGCTTCTTACTTCATGCACATTCTTTCAAAAGTGTGCAGCCACTGTTATTGCCAATATTTTTGAAGGATCCACAAGCAATTCCTTCCTTACTTATAACATGACCCAAATAGTGAACTTCAATCAAAGAAAGAACATTTGGATAACTTACCATACAACTTCTTTTTTTCTCAAAATTCCCAAAACTATCTTCAAATGCTCATTGTGCTCTCAACGCTTTTAGAATAAATGAGAATATCATCCAAGAATACAAGTACAAACTTGTCCGTATTCTTGAAAAATATTGTTCATTAAATTCATAAAGGTCATGGGTGCATTAGTTAATCCAAAGGGTAGAACCGTGAATTCATAATGTCCGTACTTTGTTCGGAAAGTCTGTTTTTTATGAATGTCTTCCTCTCTAATCCTTAATCGATGGTAACCGATCAAGGTCTATCTTAGAATAAACCGCTGCTCCACACATCTCGATCAAACAGATCATCGATCCTAGGAAGTGGATATCGGTTCTCGATCGTTGCTTTGTTCAACATCCGATAATCAATACACACCTTTTGTTCCATCCTTCTTTTCACAAATATTACAGCACTCCCCAAGGTGAAACACTTGGTCTAATCAAACCTTTAGACAAAAGTTCATAATCGTGCCTTAAGCTCGACTAACTCGTAGTAGTCATCCGATAAGGCGCTTTGATATAGGTTCTGCTCCCGGCTTGATTTCAATGGTGAAGTCAAATTCTCTCTTGGGTGGTAACCCTGGTAATTCCTCAGGAAAAACATCCCTGAAACCTTGTAACAGAGGGAATCATTTCATGAGATCATCATCTTCTTCTGAAGATTCAGCTTATCTTTACCGCATAAAGAGTACATCCTTTATTTTTAGCCTTTTTAAGCCGCATAGCCGGCGCTTTTCTAACCGAAATTTCCCGTTTCACACCTTGAATCTCTGCTGATTCCAGCTGATCATCTAAACATTTTATGTTCTTTTCATAGCAGTCTACCTTTGCTTTATGGTCAGCTAACCAATTGACACCAATGACAATGTCATACGATCCTAAAGGTGCGACATAGAGATCAACTTCCGTGGAAAAGTTAGGTAAGTCAAGGACTGCCCCAAAAAGACACATACTCACTGTATGAACAAAATTATTACCATACTGTACAGTCCAAGATTTATCCATTTTTCCAGCTTTTCTTTTAAGTTTAGAAGCAAGTTTATTAGATATAAAACATTCAGTAGCTCCCGTATCAAAAAGAATAGTGACAGTATGCCAAATAACTTACCCTAACTTCTATAGGTGTCACTTGCTTTTCAGCCTTGCTTGTCCGCTACGCAAAGATGTATCTTATGTCGCTGATTACGATCATCCTTCTTCAAAGGGCACCGATTTGCGTAGTGATCTTTGCCACAATTGTAGCAGCCTCCTACAGGTCCCTTTTAGGCTCAAAGTTGCCTCCAGCTTTGTAATTGTCACGCTGTCCTCCATAGGGCTTCGCCATTGTTATAATTTTTAACAAAATTATCCCTTACATTTCAAAGCAGCTTATTTACTACCGCTTTCTTATTGTTATCTCCTGAAACTTACTCTTGTTTCCAAACTTTTTCCATGGTCCTTTTCGGGTGCAAGAGAGGTCAAGAAGGGTTTGCAGCCTTCTTCCGCACTTCCTCCTTATGGGCGTAAATAGCCTTTAATTTTGTTTTGCCTTATGGCCTTTTCAACAACTCCTTCCATAGTGGTTGGACCGTGAACATCGACCTCTCCCCTATCACGGGATTCAATCCCATGATGAATTTCCGTATTCGAACTTTTCGTCCGGGCTTGATATCTGCGGTACATACTTGAGGAGTTTTGTAAACCGCTCCCAAAGATTCTGGGCCACTGTTAGCTTCCCTTGAGCTAAGTTCTGAAATTCTCGTCATTTTCTCGATCATAGAAAAGTGTGGCAGCCAACGTTGCCTAAAATAGCCTTTAAATTGATCCCAAGTAATATTGGTCTCATCAATATTTAGTTCAGCTTTACGGCTATCCCACCACGAAGATGCTTCGTGGGAAAGCTGATAGGCTCCCCAAATAGCTTTGGTTTCCTCTGAGAAGTTCCTTATTGCAAAGTACTTCTCCATTTCACTGAGCCAGTTCTCAGCTCCATCTCCTAATGTGGTGCCATCATACTTAGGTGGACTTATCCTTTTTATATCATTAGTGAGTTCTCACGCTAATCTGGCCTTTTTATTTTCTCGTGGACAGTGCATTCTCAAAGATTAACATCAACACCCATATGGGGTTGTCCTCGTGAGGTTGCTGATTATTATTATCGCCTTCTTCATCCTCCTCATTTCCCATCACCCATTGCTCCAAGATGCCTAAGCGATCTCTTGTGTCCAACAGGCAGCAAGGATCTCATCAAGTTTTTGGTCGCCGCCTCCTCCTTCAGTGGAGCATTATTCGCAACGCTCCCCTTGTTCTAACCATTTTCTCGTTACAAGAAAATTCAGGTTTTTATCGATTATGGACACAATAGGTCCAAGAGCTGCAACCTTCAGCTCTGATACCAAGATGTAACATCCTCAATTTATACCTTAGAACAAGTGAATTTTTTTTTTTTTTTTTTGATAAATGCATCCCGGTTCTAAATACATAATTTAGAACTCACAAATCAAATAACCATTCTTATAATGTATAACCATATGCAGTGTAATGACTCCTGAGTACCTCCGATCTATTCATTCCATGACTGTAATCTACCGATCTATTCATGAGTAATAAGAGTTGGCATTTTTATTTAACACTTCACTTCGTGGTTCTCTTCCCTATTCGGGATTGTAATGCTCGTCAAGGAACCTAATCAATAATTGTTACCATTATTCATCGGCATCTCATCCCTTAGGCTAGGTGAATTAGGACAACGCAATCAACAGCATCTTGCGATACTTTGGCCAAAGATTTGAAACATACTGTTTATGTCTCGTATTCCTTAACGCATACTCTCGTCAACTGGAATACGCCCTTCACCCCATTCTTATGTTATATAGAATGTCTTATACCGACTTCTGTCAGTCCTTCCTATCACAACTCAATCACTCGGAGACAGAATAACAAGGTGATAATGTTATATGGATGCCCATGAGGATTAGGGATACGGTGACATACTGGTTCAACCCTGCAGTTAAACCAGTGTGTCATGATACCCCGAATCTCCTAGGCAGCCTTATAACATGACCACATTCCTAATCGGTCCCTGAGTAACTCGTTCGAGATCAAAGTGTAAATCTTAGCGATCAATGCAAAGGGTGTCGCCAAAAGTCACCCGCATTGTCAGAACTTCGAGAAGATCCTAATCTTCTGAGGTACAACCCTCGCAGCTTGACTTGTGCCGCCAACCTTAAATCCTCAAAAGATCTACTTAATAATATGCGTTACGCACGTTGAGTTTTAAATTACATTAAAGACTTTCCCCTAAGGTTAGCCTTTCCCGATCCCTGGATTCTTCATCTTAAGATGACCTTCCTCAATAAAACCCATCATGATAGTGGAGATATTAAGGCTAAGGTCTCATCAAGGAGTTTTTAGAATATACATGATTCTAAAACAACAGAATTGGACAATATCTCATAACCTTCACATGAGATTGCCATCTGAACCCCATTAGATTTATATCAGTTCTCCTAACTGAATTTATATCATACTTATTAGTATAAAGATATAAATGATTAAGAATCCAATTTAATGTTGTCCTGTCATACTCAGGACTAGGGATTAGTAATTTAATCCAGCTTGATTAGCGTTCTGCTTAGGTTCATTTTATCCCTATCTTTTAGAAAGACAATGATTTAAATTTCAATTTAGCTTTCGATAGAACAAATTAGAACTACTAAACACTCATAAGAATTCAATCACATTTTCATATATGCTTTCAATGACAATCACAAAAGCATCCAAATTACACAAAGATAACATTGCCACTCCGGTATATAAACCGAAGAAGGTCAACTAACAGAATTAAGAATACAACACATAAGTAACAAATACTTATTTCCATTCCTTTCAGAACTATACAATTACATTTTATGCAAGCAGCATACTTGATACAATGCTTAATGGAAAAAGAACATCTTTCCTCATATAGAACATTTAGAAAATCAAGCTGTAATTCATTATAAATCAAATTAAACAATCTGATCATCCTGTCAGATCTGCATGCTTTTACCACTTACGGCAACCATCTGCAAAAATAGTCAACATGAGTCAGTTCGATGAACTGAGCATGATAAGCACTAACTTTTAAAACAATTGCAATCCGTCAATTGTTTTCATTAAACACCCTGTTTAAATGATATAAAATCATCAATCAAGTAAGCATGATTCAAACCAAACGTTAGGAATATATCATGTCTATAACGTGTAATAATAATTTTCGTTACAGAGTAGTCCTATATGCTTCTCAATTATTTCATCAAAAATATTAGGGATCAAGAAGAACAAAAGTATCCTAAGCAATTATTCATCATAATCCCAAGATGAACAAACATCAGACAATCATTATATTCAACTTAAAGGAGGAATATCATATCAATCCTGATACTGTCATTATGTAAAAACAATTACAGATGTTAGCTGGACAATTATTTCATCTTATTATTTACAACAGAAGAGAAATAAACAAATTGAACATGTTGCCCTCTGAACTAGCTCATGACTATACCATCTTTCCAAAAGCAAGGCATTCACTTAATACACATGCAAGTAAATCAGTCGAGTCCATAAACAGCACACTGTTTTGTTAAAACTTACAATAAAGCAACTACAGTACAGTAGCCCCCATGCCGAACAACATGTTCATTCTACCAGACAGACTCAGAATGACCTTTCGCAAGAAGCGACGGACAAGAAGATAAACACTGCCATTACCGGCTTAGGTACAGTCAACAACTCTAACATTCAATCAACAAAAGAATGGATAACAATGCGAAGAAGACGTAACCTGACATCAATCCCAATAACAACCTACAGCCCCTTCAAGCCCTTTTCACTGTAAGGCTTTAGACCCAAGGTCGAATTCAAAGGATCTCCTTTGTTGTCGCAGTCGACAAGAGGCTCGAAAACATTAAGCCATGACATTTACTTATAACTAAGCAAAGAGATTTTTAAACGAAAACCACGCACCATGTACAGTCACATCAATCGGGAGTGAAATCAGAATGGAAACAAAACATGGGATAACGAAGTCACTTCTGAACGCAATCAGAACTGAAAGTATGGTGTTTACAACCTACTTTATAGAAGCCATAATTCATGACGCCAAGATATTAAAGAAAGCCAACAAAGCCAAGAACATTTCCTGTTCAAACTCGGGCTTATACATACAACAGTGACATGTATACCATTCGAGGATTTAAAACAAAGTCCATAAACAATATTCACAGTTTAGCTTCCCGGAAGCCGACATACAAGATATCTTCCATACCCACGGAACCCAACAACAGTATAAGATAAAAATAGTCAACATGATTCTATCAATGCCAACTATGGTAAGCATTCAAAAATCAAGTGTAAGCAAATCAAATACCGATTTCATAACAAGGAATTCAACTGAGCCTCGTCAAAATTCTCGAACAAGCTTACACATAAGAACGTAAATGCATACCCAGGGAGTCTGTACCAAAATTTATTACAAATAACTAAGGTCGTATGACCTGTTACTTCTACAAGACTTCCACGAAATTCAAATTATCAATATTCAAGATGTATCTATTTCCTCAACAATGGACCATAATATACGATTCATTCAGAGGACTCCAAGAGTCATTTCAATATAATAATCATATGTATATATATCAATACTATAATGGGTCAATCCCCATAACCTCCACGCAAGGGGAAAACAACTCCAAAGAAGGTCGTAAAGAATTCTCAGAATACGTAGAATTTCCTTTCACAATAACTATAAAATTTTATAACGAAACCAAACAAGTAATCCTTTACCACCACATAGATAACAACCACGACAGAGCTTATAAGAAGAAAGGTCAATTAATCGAACAATCAAACAATGTCCATCAAGATCCCTTCCGACAAGCTTCACAACAAGAATCGACGACCAAAAATCGACAACATAACAATGGCCTATACCCATCACAGGAATAATTTATGGGCTCACGCCGAACAGGCCGAGCATTCATACATTTCATATATTTCGCATATTTAAGCCAGAGTGCAAACATAGAGAAATAAGGCCACAGTTCGAATTTAATAAACACCCATCAAGGGATAAACGAAAAATCGAACCAGTAAGAAGATACAGTACCAAAAATCACACAAGACCACCATAGAAAATCATCTATTACCATAAACCATTTGAACAGAGTTGTTCTAATGAAATCACTTGAAAGACAACAAGATTTTTAAAGGTTAGGGCCTAACATGCCTGGATTTTTGCTCAAATTTCCAAAGCAGACCACTGAAAGAGCTCGGACTTCCTTTTCCTTTTCCAAGTTAGAGCGACCAACAAAATTTTGCTATCCCCATGACATATATATTTTCCTTGCCAGAGAAAAGAGCTAGATAAGCTCATACTCGCCATGCAACACAAAGAAGACTGGTGTGAAGAACCAGTGAACAGGAAGAAGAAAAACCAAAATTCATGATAAGCCAAACAAAACAACAACTTCCCACATTGCATGCCTTCTCGCGAATTCCGAGCTCGACTTCCAAGCTCATTGAATGCATTAACTCCTAATTTCCCGCTCAAACTCCACTGCCACCGACCGCCAAAGTTGGCGATAGACAAATAAAATCTCAAGTCCATTTCCAGTTTTGGCGATCTGCCACGTCGGCTAAGGTTAGCCATTTCTAAAACCTCCGCCAATACCTGTCCTTCATACTTATCCACTGTATTTAATGACATAGAAAATGCCGCCCATGGTTCGCACCCCTCCATAGGTCCCTTTACATTCTTGCTCAATAGATAGGTTAGTAACTTAGGTTAGAATTTAGGATAATAATTATTCTAACTTCAAAGAACATAGATACTAACTTAGGACATTAGCACTTAGCCTAGGTCTAGGTTAGATTAACACTAATCTAACCCCTAGGTTAGGTTTAGTTTTAGGTTACTAATCATTAATAATTCCAGCTTAGGTCTATATTCCGTACACCTTAAAAAGACCTACAACATGCATTCTCGAACATGTGGTTAGCTCCTCTCTCGCCTTTTAGGCTACAAAATTATATGAAACCGAATTATTACTCGGTCCACGATCGAGACCTTCCAGATATACTTGATATCGGGAACCAATTCATTTCACATGATCAACCCGAGTTACTCCTGGATAGACTTATCCAATGCTTCTAGACTCTTGCAACCTGCTGAAAGGTTTATAATTTTAATTCATCACGAAAAACTTAAAGCACCACTTGGATCAATACCACTGATCCAAGGCTAGGTCTTATAGATGAATAACTTCATAATTCGTTCCGAGATCAGATTAAACTCAGCTGTGAAATGAAATAAATAAAAGAGTCTAATCATATCCTGACTCAGTCAAAGATCTGCAATCTGCAAAGAAGATACAGTACATATCAAGCATGACTTCTCAACCAAAGGAACACATCCTTTTACAAAAGAAATCACATATCAACACTCGTATGGATTCAACATCTTCAATTCTTTCGCATCAAGATGGCATGGAATACAAAGATGCTCAGATGCATAACTATACATGATAAAATATTTGGAGAAGTCGGGACATACCAGGATTGGCGCGTGAGTGACGGAAGCTTTTATCTCTTCGAACGACCTTTTCCCTTCCTCGCTCCACTGGAAAGTTGGTGACCCTTTCATCATGTCCAACATATGACGAGTCTTTTCAGCAAAGTCGGGAACAAAGCGCCTAAGAAAATTCACCTTTCCAAAGAAAGAGTGAATGGTCTTACTCGTAGGAAGAGTAAGGCTCTGAATAGCCTTAACTCTTTCGGTATCTATTTTCGTTCCTTCCTTGCTAACAACATGCCTAAGCAGCCTTTCCTTTCAGTGACTCCAAAATAGACTTTTTCGGTTCAGTAGGGAAATCCCATGCTCCCGACATCTAGCCAATACTTGCTCCGTGTGGTCACAATGATCGCCTGTTGTTTAGAGAACACAGCTTAAGTCATCTAGATAAACCACAATGACCTTCCCCATCATACCTTTGAATGCAAGGTCCATGGCCCGCTGAAAAGTGGCACCGCTATCGGGTCGTGCCAAAAGGCATCCTCGTCTGTAGGAAAACGTACTCTCAGTGAGTAGTGAATGTTGTTTTAAATTGATCTTCAGTGAGACTTCAATCTGATCAGAGCCCAAAACCATCAAGCATGGACAACATTTCGATCCAGCATCGATGATTGTAGAACTTCATCCATTATAGGAAGTGGGTAGTTATCTTTTAAGGAAGCCTGATTCAAGTTTCGAAAATCTATGCATATGCGTATTTCACCATTTTTCTTGCGTGACCGGCACAATGTTTGCTACCCAAGTAATCACTGTGATGGATAGGAAAATGATTCTCGTCGATCCAAAGATTTTCTCGAATTTAAGCCCTGGATAGTACCGAGATCTTAGGGTTATAATGCCTTTTTCCTAAGCAAAAGGCTTTGACATCTTCTTTCAACGGGATGTCATGTCGACGCCCTTTGGCTTTAAAGACTTCAGATTGGCATAGACCATGCCAATACATCCATGTATTTCTTCAAATAGTTTGACAAACTTCCGCTTCTCTTCAAAGTGCAACATTTTCCAATGTTCATGAATCGCATGGATGTTCTTCCAAACCCAAATTAACCTGTTCGGCTTCTTGGGGAGGAGCCCGTACCATCTCGCCTTTTATTTTTCACAAAATGATCATGCTCGCCAAACAATCGCTCCAGAGAAACCAGGCCCTTTGGAATTTTATTTCCTTTAAGCTGACATATGCCGTTGTTCCCTTTGGATTCATCCTTTTGATCGGTGACTGATTCACGGCACATAGAAGTGGATCCTTCAAAATGCAATTCCTTTAAATTTTTCGCCTTTTCTAGAAAGGTAATGAGTTGATTGTCATCGTTGAATACTTGCCAATGCTAAGAATTGTTTGGCACACTTGGGTGGAAAACCATCTCAATGGTGTATTTGTCTGTTTTCAAACTTGGGTGCGGGAGCATGAGGGATGCCAAAACGGCCAATGAATCGGCCATGTCATTCTGAGCTCTTGGAATGGATTCTATTGAAAAAGCGTCAAATTCTTCAATGTTGTCCCACACCGCATTACGGTAGTGCCTGAGCCTCTCATTCTTCACTTGATATATCCTTTTAACTTGATTCACGACTAGCTCTGCATCACCTTGTACTTTCAGATTTTTGATCCCTCTCTCTCGCCTGCATGCCGAGTAACAGAGATTCATACTCAGCAGTGTTATTTGTGTTGAAAAACTACAACTTAAAAGAGAGAGGAATAATTTCTTCCTCGGGAGATATTAGCACGGCTCCGGCGCCACATCCACTGGTTGCGCAGCTGCCATCAAATTGCAAGGTCCAGACCTTGTTAAGATCTTCTTCTTGGACGAGAACAACCATTTTGTCAGACTCGGTAGACAAGAAATAGTTCCCCATCCCTGATGATTCGAAAAGAATTTGAGCTTTGGGGTCCTCAGAGTTAGTAACCAAGTACTTCTTTTGTGATTCTGGCTCCAAAGTCTGCATTACACCTTTGACGGGGATCCTTGCCTTGGACCAGTCCATATGAATTTCTCCTCCAACCTCACTACAAAAACTCCTTCCCAGCAGTATTCCATAGGCTGCTGGAATATCGGCAACGAGGACGGTCATTTTTACCCTTTTCTCTGGGAATGCCGCAAATGCGAATTGCGCGTCTTTGATTTGACCAATCAACGGAACCTGTTTGGTTTCCAAGGAATAACATCTGCCAAAAGGCTTGGTAAGGGTGAGGCCCAGAGCATGAGCAACTTTTGCCGGCATGACGTTGTCAGAAGCCCCAGAATCAATTATGCAGTTACTTAACTTGTGGCCATTGATTAGGAGGGAGAGGTAGAAGGGCTCTATCTTGCCTGATGTAGATGTTGAGGCAACATTTATGTGGGATGCAGGAGGAGTGGAAAGGATTCCTTTTAAGGAAACCTGGGGAGTTATGACAGCTTGACTTTGAATATACTTAGTCAATCTTATCAGCTGTTGGGGTTTGACTGAAGATACTCAGCTTCAGACATTTGGATCTTGGTCTTTTTAGCATGGTCAATTATGTCAAATGCGGCCAAGGGTTGCGTTGGTGAAGGAATGAGTCCCTCACTTTGTGATGGTAGGGTAGGATTACTGGTCTTGATGGGAATATGAGAGGAAGGCTGATTTGGAGGAGAGATCGGGGGAAAAGCTTTCTTGAAAAGACTTAACAGGAGTTAAGTAGGAAGAGGATTGCCTCTTTTAGTAATAGTTGAAGCACATTTGACACGGCCTTCTCATTCTACACATGGGCAGCGACCTCTCGCTTCTTTTCCTTGTAAGCGGGTAAAAACAAGATATGATTATCCACTGCATAACCTGTGTACCTTCCTCTTCATCAGATTCTTCCTCCTCAAATTCCATATACCCGATAGTAGAGTCACCAGTCGGCTCACCGATGTCTTGATCATCTTCACCTTGAGATGAAGGTTCTTCATAATCTTGTTCCTCTTCTTCAATTTCGGCTAAGGCGTTAACCGGAGGAGCCTCAAGCGCCAACCGTGGAGCAGTTGCAGGTAAGCGTGGCCTTTGTGAAACATTGTTGGAAATGAAATTTCTCCATGGAATATCCCAGTATGAGGAACCGGGGAAGCTTGGGCTAACTGCTTCTTCAATGCAAGCAAGTCGTTCGCCATCTTTTGAAATGCCGGATCAGATGAAGTAGTGGGAGAAGGGCCCAAAGATTTAGGCTTGGATGATTCCCTTTTCAATTCGCCAGATATTATCAAATTATCTTCAATTCGGATGGCCTGGGTGAGAATCAAGGTAGCCACTTGTTCTTGTAAGAGCAAGAAACTTACTTTCGAGCTCATAGCGTTCACGAAGAAACACTTCTAATTTTCTGGTGTTGGAAGCATGGCAACAGGGACACGGTTGATTAATGCATTGAACCTGGTGATAAAATTGCGCATGGTCTCATTGGCCTCCTTCTTCAGGTGAGTGATTTGTGATAATAGTGCAAACGCATCTTCCAAAGGCTTGTACCTGTCTTCAAAAGCATCCCACAAGGTGGCCCAACTGGTAATAGATCCGACCGCAAATGCTGAAACCATTCTGCCGCAGGCCCTTGTAAGGTCTCCAAAAAGAGGTGAACTGACACATCTTCATGGGTCACATCGAGGATACTGCATGACATGATGAATGTAGATATGTGTGAATCCATGCTTTGGTTTCCGCTCCCATCGAATTTGGGAAAATTCTTTCGGTTTCCGTGAGGGAGCACGTGAACTGGATGTGGTAATGTGAGAGGGCCCATAGCATTTCCCCATGGCACTGCCATTTGAAAGGCTGGAAAAAGAACACGGGCTGGAAGTGCGGTTCCACTGAGTAATAAAGCACTACAAAGGGATGTGGATGTTCCTTGTGAAAGATGTTTCCTTCGCGGAGGTGAGGCGCTTCTGGCTGACCGATCAGCTGAACTTAGTGATGAAAAGCGCACCGGTGTTACACTGAAATTGTGCCTTTGAAGCAGATCGAAAGTAGGATCGACTTCTCCATGAGCTCACCTGCTATGCGTAAATGGCTCACCCGCCAGCCGTACCTTTTGATCTGCGATGTGGCGCATATTTAAAATTTCTTTTTGGTTGTACTTGCTGATTTTCTGGTTTTTCTGACAAAAACCAGCAGCATGTACTTTTCTGAATATTTAAAATTATCCCCTTCTGAAAACCATTGCGGTTTAATGACAAAGAACAATGAGGATAAAATGACAGTGAAGATTAGTAAGCTGATTTTCGGATCTAAAGTTGACTTTTTCAAAGAGTTTGAAAATTTTGGTAAACAGTCAAAAACTCAGATCTACGGAAAAATACATATTTTTATAAAAACTCAGCGAACTAAAGGTCTCCAACTAGGCCAGATCTATGGATCTCAGAAGAAAATTTTCGATTTAGAGCACTTTTGCAAAAAATTTGGATTTTTAACAAAAAGTTAAAGTTTGCAAACAGGTAGTGATTTTTCAGATTTTTACTGATTTTCTATCATACCACCATCATAGATCAGATAGATCTGTTCGTTCCCCAGTGGAGTCGCCAAAAACTATTGGCTTGAAAATCTGTCGCTTGGGCAGATTTATGGATGACAAGGCAACAGCAGTGCAGGCATAGCCCCTCTCTTGAGTCAAAGAAAGTGAAACGGTTTATTGCTATTCTACCAGCAGGAATCTGTGCAAGTCTCACAATATTCTGCCTTCGGGGGTTTGGGATCTCATCCCAGAGGGTTATTTCCGATCATGGAAAGAAAGGAATGAAAGAAAGAGAAGAGGATGAAGAAAGAAAAGAAATGAATTCCAAAGCAGAAAGGTCAGAGGGTTTATGTTTTGGGATTGGTAGTAAACAGAGCCAAACCTACTTGCATAAACGAACAAAGCAATACTGATGAATAAATGACAATAAAACAGAAGTAGATCCAACAGAATAAACACACAGATCTGACATAAGAAAGATCTAATGCAAATAACACATGTATTCAGCACAAAGTCTAAATATTGTATTAATATTTCTTTCTGTTACAAAAAGCTCAAAGTCTTTTCTCCTCACTTCTATTTTTCATCTAAAAGATATCCACCCCCAAATACAACAAGTATTTGAGTATTTATAGAAGAAGGAGAAGAAGGAAGGCAAAAAGGAACCAACCACCTATTTACATAAAATATACAAAATATACAAAATATCTCAAAGTCATGTTGACTTTTGACAACTTGATGGATGACATCATCCCATGGTGCAACATGGATGATGTCATCATTTGTGCCAACATACTTTAGACATTTTACAAAAAGAAAGTCAAAGAGAGAGAGAAGAAGAGAAAGAATTCATTCATCATCGTCATCCCGCGGCCGAAAGGGGGTATCCTGCTTCTGCTGCTCGTCAGTGACGAGATGTGGAATTGGGCACGGTATTCCATGAACTTGCTGATCATGGGCTCTAGTTGATCCTGGGAAGGATCCTTGTGTCGCTCGCTGATTGCCTCACAAGTCTCCCGCTCATCTATGAGCTTCTCTGGGAGTTTGGAATATTCTTTCTCTGCTTCTATTAGGAACCCGATGAAGTCCCGACAGGCCAGCAGGTTATTGATGGATTCCGCGTCAAAAGTGACCTCTGGCCCCAGCCCTTGTGAAACGATCTCCTTGAAGATCTGAATAGTTTCATCAACTTTCCTTAAGGCGAAAGAAGGAGTAAGTAACCCTGGAGACATGTTGAGAACGATTTGTTCCATTTGGTGCATCGCGTCCAGGGCTTCTTCCTTTACCTTATCGATCTTTTCAAGGACGAATTCCAGTTGATCCATCCGGTAATCCAGAGTGGAAAGGATTTTATTGAGGGCCCTGGGATGACCGAAAACACCGAACTTGACCAGATCTTCGACTGAACAGTCAAACATTCTTTGAAAGGTCTCACGCTGCAGCCTAGCATGGTCCAACTCTTCTGATATGGGTCCTGCTAATGCCTGGAGTTCTTTGTTCACCTTGTTGATGTTTAGGTACAAATCGGTGAACTTGGCGATTACGTTCATTGTCCTTGAGGATCTGGCTCCTCCAAGTAGAAACTACCAGGCCCTGCTCACCGATCTTTGCATATTCATTAATTTTATCCTGACTCAGAGGCTCAGGAGTCTCGGCGGCAGTTGTGGGAGGTGCACTACCCATCTTCTGTAAGGCATGGAGCAGATGTTTATTTTGCTCTTTCAAGAGCCTTTTCTTCTTTTTGCTTCTCGCAACTTCTGCAGAGGGCATCGATCGCAGATAGGGCCTCTCCTTAAAGGCTTTCAAGATGTCCTCATTGTGACCTAAGTCACTATGTAACTGCCGAGGACAGATCCTTTTATCCTTCGAGGATCGGGGGTACGTGATCTCCATTACCCTCTCTCCCGAAGCACTCGAGAGAAGCGTGTGATGGGCTTCTTCTTCTTTACCCCTTTGACTCGGGATCACGAGAAGTCCATCTGGTGCGATGGGAACTTTTCTTTCTCGCCGACTCAAAGCCGGGAGATCCAAGCTGGACTTATGGGAGAAGGACCAGAAACAGAGAAGGGGGCAGCTGCAGTAGTAGAAGGGAAAAACGTGGAGACACTTGGAGGCGGCATCGAGAGGGAGGCCGAGGAAGCGCTCACAGGAGGAAGAGATACTGCAGGAGAGGAAGACGTAGGAAGGGAAGGGAGCTCAGAGATGAGGGAAGAAATGGAGGGGGACAGATCCGCGAGAGAAGAGAAGATAGATGAAGAAGCAGGAGGAACAGTAGAAGAAGGGGGAGAGGACACGACCAAAGGAATGGTCACTTGGGTCACCTGAGGAGGGGAAGGAGGGGAAGGAGAAGGAACAAAGGACCTCAGTTGTTACAAGCAGTGGTGACATCCTGAGTGGATGGGCCTATTGGGACATCTTCCACTGTTTCTTTCTCTGGGGAAGCCAGAGTTACAACTTGTTCTGGGCAGTGAGAAGGAGGACTTTCAAAGATTCTCTGGGTGGAGCTGGATTCACCCTCTTTGCCTTTTCCTTTTCCCTTTGGCTGCTGTTTAGCCCGAGGAGGTGCATTTCCCAATGGAGAGGTTGTGAAATCGACCCCGAGGTAGATGAGTCCATTCATTCGGCACCAATGTTCTGTTCTACGCAGAGTTTCTTTGACTCTCTCCTCAATTGTCTGAGGGGCTTTAGTTCTATCAATTATCGTGAAAGGCCAATCATCCCCACCTGTGTCAAGATACACTTGATCCACTTCCTCTTCAGTAGTTTGGTAGCCTTTGGGGATGATGGCCACCCCGTACTGGATGATTTCTGCTAAGGCCAAGCGAGAATGATCCTTCCTCCTGAGCTCAACCTCGTGATATATGTCGATGTAGATATCCTCGATCTGAGGGATGTGGATTGGATCGAGCTTAGCCCTTGGCAAATAATTTCTCGGGTCGAAGGTGGGCCTCACGAGAAATCATGTTTCGATTCAAGCACTCCAGCTTCGCAAACATATCTTTTGCCTTGTGGTGAGTGAGACATGTATATCTACCCACCGTGAGGGGGAAAGGAGTTCCACCCTTCTTTCTCTTTGCACTTTTCGTGATAAGTAAGAAGTCGCCTCGATGACAGCTCCAACAGATCAATTTGGGCCCGACATACCTCGGGCAGCCTCCGGCTTCCCCAAGAAATTAACTGCCCTCAGATAGGTGAATGTGGGGAGCTGAGTGAACAGGGCCCCCCACTTCTTAGTAGCTGCTACTATGCTCTTGGTCGTTCGACCGTGAGTCATATTCAACCTCAACAGGTAGATGATGAAGTAGAAGAATGCATCATTGATCTTTGTGAATTGGGGGATGCTATTTTCCAGCTTCTGGATAGTATTCATAGATTTTGACTTGGGGCCAAACCCCGCACCGCATCAGAGCTGGATAGTCCCTTTCTGAAGCCGCAACATAGACCACGTAGGAGTTCATATAGAACCTCCCCGTTGTGTTGAGTTGTTGTAGCTGCTCAGAGATTGTGCTGCTTATAATTTCTGCCCATTCAAAGCGTTGATCGGGCACATTTTTGTTCATTGTCTCAAGGTACCGCAACATCCACTTGTGAAAATAATGGGCGTCAGGAAGCCCGAAAACTCTGCTCAGGAACGTAATTGTGTCGCTGAGTTCCTCTGAAAAGTCACTACGATGAATGACTTGTGGCCACCGAGTCACTACTTTTTTGTTCTTGAGATAAACTTCATTCATCAGCTACATGCACTGATCTTCATTGTCGTCCCAGGCCTTGATGCAATCTTGTTGGCTGATGGCCACAAAGTGCCGGTGATGAGGAATGCCGAGCATTACTTCAAAGTGCTGGGCAAGTGAGGTTAATTATGACCTCGCCCTTCTCACCATGGACACATCTTGTGTCTTTGTTGTAGCATCGGGCTACCACCATCATAAATTCATTGTTTACGGCACTGACTGGGATCCCACCAGCAAAGTGCAGGGCACTGCCTATCAGCTTGTCCATCCATGGACTTCTCATGACCCTCTGGGTTCTGGCCCAGAATTCCTCCATATCAATATGACCCAGCTCTGAGTCTCTGATGTCTAGGTCACACTCTGCTTGGGACTCGGGCATTCTGACCCTCTGATACTTATACTTCATTTCTTCTTCTGTGAGCTTGGCCTTGCCTTTAGATTTGATAGGTTTCTTGCTTGATGTTGACATATGTTCTTCTGAACTTAGTTGCTGATCTGCAAGAATAAGAAGTGAAACCCAACTCAAGAAAGCCATGTCAGCTGTCTGATTTTCCATTGAAATGTTGACAGAAGAAAGAGTTAGCAATTTAAAGGCCTCAGGGCGCAGGCACATGAATACCGCAAGCATAGGTGGCTAAATAGGAAAGGCGCACAGAAAGGGTCATGGCGCATGTGGATAAACAGCGCCAAAGGGCGCATGGATTCTTTATGTTGCACGGGAACAGGATGCACCAGCGCATATAATTTTCATGTTGCATGGAACTTCGGTGCGCCAAAGGCGCATATAAGGTTTGTGTAACATATGCTTTTTGTGCGCTTAAGGGAACTTGGCATGGCACATGAAAGGTCTGCATGACATGCTGTTGTTGCAATGATGGATGCACTGCGCCGTTTAAAGCTTTGCACTTGGCGCGGATAATTTCTATGTTGCACACATGCAGGGTGCGCCATAGGGTGCAGGTTTTAGCAATGCAACAAATGAATTTGGTGCGTCATGAGGGGGCGCGAGGAAAGTGTTTGTAACAAACTAAGGAAGTGCGCCTTGAGGGCGCAACTTTTCACGATGCAACAGGCAGGGAATGTGTGCCATGGCTGCACTGCTCTTTGTGTAACAGGCGACATAGATGCGCCATTGGTGCAACTGTTCTTCATGTTGCAGGGTGTGCCAATGCACCAAAGGAGAAGAAAAATACAGTTTTCTTTTCAAGCATCAGTTCTCTCTCTGAGGGGTTTCTATGTGGTTAAGCCTCCTTTTGCAGGGTCGTTTGGGGTGATAGAAATGGCTTTAAACAAAGGGTTCCAAGCTAATATTTTAGGACAGAGCTTCCTCTACCAGCAGATCTGGAAAGAGGGGGAAGATCATGTGGAAAGACAAAGGGGGGGAAAGTTCATGATTTCATTCTTTTCAATCCAATTCATACCCACAAGCAGCCAAAAACCACAAACACGAAGCACAAAAGAAAGAGGACCTCTTACCCAGATATTTATAATGAAGAAATGTGCAAATGGGTCCACAAAGCAATTCAAAAGTGACAGGGCTGGTGCAGACAGGTACAGAGAAAATCACGTGATTGACTCTGGTGATAATGACAGTGCAGACGCCTATTTATAGGCGAGGAAGCAATAAATGCGCCACCAAATTTTTAAGTGGCACACCAAAAGAGCTGTCAACACAAGAAAACATGTGCCCTTTGGTGCACCAAAACACTTGCCAACATGATAATATGTGCACCTATGGCGCACCGAAAGTGGTGTCGACAGAGGAATATGTGCGCCTTTGCACACCAAAAAGGGGCGCAACAAAAGATATGTTGACAGGAAGGCGCACGCGCCTTGGCGCATGCAAGAAAGACTCAACATAGAGAGGCGCACCAAAACACCTGTTGACACAAGAAAACATGCGCCAAAGGCTTTAAAGGGGGTGCATGAACATTTGATGTTGCATGTCATTATATGCGCCCGCCCAAAAAGACCAAAAACGGCTAAGTTCGGAAAACTAGATTTCCCGAAAAGGGATTTTGCAACGTTCCGAACGCAAGGAATCCCTGACGAGGAATTGCAATAAAATTTTGGTAGGGTTATCTATAAAATTTCCTTGCCAATTTTACGGGATAATAGTGAGTCTAGGAAGGCATATAGCATATGACTCGTATTAGTGAATTAATAGACGTGAAGAGCCACAGAGCTCAGGATGACTTCTATACCCCTTACTCGTTAACACATTTGACATGGTAACCTTATCACATTCATTAATAGTATTTCTTATAAACAATTACAGAACACAGATCGTAGTCATGTGCCATATGTGGATCTATACATGTATTCTCGTAAGAAAAAATTTCACTCCCATTTTCCCATTACATCCTTACTTGAATTCTATACCCATTTTCATTCCATAGTTTCCCAGTAATTTTGTAGAACTCCACTATCTTATTTTTCTCTTCCTTCCTTTGCCAAGGGCACATGTATAAATAGGCCTCAAAGCTCTAACAACCTCTTCTATAGCCTCAGATCTGGCCCCAAGTGTCAAGGTGTGGGTCACCCTGGGCGCATGCCTCTCTGTGTCATGATTAACCTTTTGGATCTTTCTATCACAAGGTATATTCCTTCTAGGACACCCTGTCGCCAAGTTGGAACCTTATCCAAATAGAACACATTCTTCATGTGTTCTATCCCAAAGGCCAAAAATGGCTAAGTCCTGAATTGTTCTTCACGCGGCGCGCATGTCCTAGGTTCTTCAAGAAGCCTTTTGAACTCTGCCTTGTGTGCCTATATTTGTGTGCTTTCTCCTGCCATGTGTGCCTACGCGCCCTTAAGATTTGGGAGCTAAGTTAGGGGCCCAACATGGGAAAGGGGATTTTAATTTGGGAAGGAAAATTGGGTAAAATAGGAATGGGAGAGGTTTGGTTAGGTGAACGAGGGTGGAGAAGAGTTGAGGGTAGATTTAGGTAGGTGGGTAGAGAGGTAGAAGAAGGGAGTTGTTAGGAAGAAAGTGGTATGGGTGTTGTAGATTTCGGCATGGTGGTGATTGGTGTTAGTCAATGGGTGGCCAACGTTGGTGGTGTCGGGCCAGATTGGTCACGGATAAGGTGATCTGATGTCGGTTTGTGAGAGATCGTGGTTGGTCAAGGGTAACCAGATCTGGTCATTATGTGGAGAAAAAGGGTCCAAAATAGCCCTAGGGTGGGTGGGTGAGATAGATAATGGGCAAAGAAGATGTTGTTGATGAAAACATAGTATGGGTAAGAGGTTGAAATAGGTATGGTTTGAGTGATAGTGGGTGAGGGTTGGGGTGGGTAGATAGGATATGTGATAAGAAGGTAAGTTGTGAGGGGAAAAAGTGGGAGGGTAATAGGTGTAGGTGAGGTGTCAAGAATGATTGTTGGTATGATTAACATGTATTAATGTGATGTTTTGTTGGATGCAGGTGAGAGATCAATCATGATGCAAGATAGGGTGTTGCTCCCTTTCGTGACGGTTCGAGAAGTGTGAAAGATGAGAATTGGTGACATGTTTTAGAGGTTGGCTTGATTAGGGTCAGACGCTATCGGCATGTAGTCTGATAGCCGAGTTTTATGGTCTCCCTCATTGACAAATGGATTTCGTGACCAATACATTCCATCTACCAATGGGTGAGATCACGGTCACCCTGGAGGATGTGTACAGGATCCTAGGTTACCGATAGTGGGGATGCAAGTATATTCGATCTCCTTAGAGGCATCTAAGGAGTTGATGTTGACAATATTTGGCGAGGGGTTGGTAGAGTTGAGGTTCCACAACACCAGCCTGAGCTATGAGAGATGTACCAGCCCATCCAGAGGAGACTAGGCTTGTTGTGTTGTTGATGGAGGTAGTTTGTTGTTTTGCACTACCAGATGCAGAGGGTGGGAGATTCCCATGATCATTGATGGGGGTCCTGCATGATATGGTGATAGACTAGACCCATTTTACATGGGCACCAACATTTCTAGTTCAGCTTATATAGGGAGTTATGGGCATATGGGTGACTATGGAGGTTTAGCTTATGTTGCACTTTCCTACTTCATTGTTGGGCATATGAGCACATTGTGTGTGTGTGCCCAATTGGCATGCCCCGGGATGATGCATTTGAGCCAGTTTGGTTCGGGTGGGTTACAGGTGATGGGTGCCTATTATTCAAGAGTGTCAAACACCTGTGGTGACTCATGATGTCGCCTACTATAGGCATTTATTGGAGGGGTTGTCTGGTGTGGACATCATTTGGAGACCGTATGTGGGTTTTCCCTCATACAGACAAATGGCCACTGAGTTAAATGGATTACAACTACTTAGATGGATAGAGGGGTGTCATGCAGGAGAGTACGAGATGATACCCATGCATAGAGTTAGATGGCGATTCAGCCGCCAGGATATACCGCCACCTTTCCCACAAGACAATGAAGGATGATGTGAAGAGACCTCTACCTCTACCACAAGCATAAGTGTCAACGGTGGTAGGAGGAGTAGGTGATAGACCAACGAATCGATGATGTTATGGTTTCGAGATAGATACAAACAAGTGTTAGGCTACACATTTATTAGTACCACCAAGGTGGGTAGTTGGATTTAGCCACCATCATAGTGTAGAGGGATGCCCTACAAAAAGGTGTGGCGACATTGATTATATAGTTAGGTATAGAGCAGGGGCATCTAATAGGCTTAGAGGCATAGGTTACTATTTTTTAGGCACATGTGGCCACTCTACAGCCCGATATAGCACAGGACAGATACCCGCATGCAGTGGGGATGGAGATGGGGTATAGGTGAATGCCCTACAGGCATAGATTACATGTTTGTAGGTCTAATTGGCCACTACACAGAGCAGGTTAAGGCCCTTCAGGGCCCAATATAGGTAGGAGTGGGACATGGTCCCTCAGATAGTCACACGCACGGGGACAAGGTCCTCTTTACAGTGTATCGCCGAGACATGGTCCCAAGAGATAGGCAAGGGCCGAGGCTAATGGCACCACTAGAGACAATACCAATAGACTTGTTGAGAGATTCTTTAGGCAAGGTCCGATATTATCAAGATACTTTGATGGCCACATGGATATACTTCTGTCCTATAGGGAGTATAGAGCACATCAGGCCTCGAGTGAGAGGACGAGGTCACACACCCACAGTGTATAGAGCACAAGGGGCCATCAAGCCCCGAGACATGGTTAGGGTGAGGCCACCAGTTCATGAAGGCTAGCCCTAGGTGAGGTACCACATGAGCTACGCGGGGCGATGATGATGGGTGGTGAGATTCTAGCTAGACGTCATATGGGGGAAGTAGAGGAGGAGGAGATAGGTGAGACAGATATGGAGGATATCCAACAAGGTGATGTCTAATAGCCATATATACCTCCTGATTTTTCATAGTTGTGTATTTTTGATATATACCATCTTGCGTGCAAAGATGGTGAGGATGTACATGAGAGTTTTTTAGATGATTGTGATTATTATTTGTATCTATGTTCACATGTATATTTACACAAACTTTCTGATTGATAGATGATGGTGTTTATAGTATGAATGGTGTACATGTTTTAATCTTCATTATTATATATATATATATATATATATATATATATATATATAGCTATAAATCAGGTGGATTAGGCATGCTAGAGTGAAGGTCGTGTAGACATGGTGAAGTCAGTCAGTTTAGGCATAATGGAGTCAAGTCAGTCATAGGCATGGATTGAGTCCGGTTGGCCGAGGCATGCTTGAGTTTAGGTTGTAGGTATTGTTGAGTTAGGTTATTTTAGGCATGGTTGAGTTTCAAACTCATTAATTTGTGCAATTAATGATGATGTGGATCATGTTAAGATGATTTGTAGGAAAATGAATGATAATGGTAAATAAATGGTAGACAAGATGCAAATGAATATATAATTGATGATGGTAAAGATGTTAATAAATTGTTGTTTGTGTGGTTTAATTTCCAATGATTGATATAAAAGGAAACTAACTAGGGTAGAATGCAAATAGGAAAGGGGTAGAGGGAATTGGTTAGGGTAGAGAGTGGCCGAGCTAACCTCCAAGGGCCCTATGCCCTCGAAGTGCTACCTACATAGTACCGGTGAAAAGGGACCTCATGCCTATGTAGTTCTCCCATAATCTAGGGAAGATTATGATGAAATAGTGGAATGGGTTGATATGTGCATGACATGGGTGATGTAGGTCATAGGCATGATTGAGTTTAGGTTGTAGGCATGGTTGAGTGATTTTTAAACATAGGTGTCAAGGGTCTGGTCTTGTATAGGATAATCAATAAGTAATGAGGAAGGAGAATGGTAAGAGATGGTAAAAGAGCTACTTAATTGATAAGAACCCTAATGAGTCTACCATACCCTAGATGGGCTTATGAACATAAGACCCTACAAGCCTTACATAATGGACTATTCTAAGGGTGAAGAAAAGTCACATGATCATGAAATGTTTCGTTTACAACAAGTCCCTTGAGTAATGAGGAATTTAGGAGAAAAAGCAAGGGGGTGAGAATGGGAGGTTTAGCATAACTTAGTGTACGACGACATGTATTTTGGAACAAGAAACCCATAATCCAAAATAGGCAAGTCCATGACGAAAATTTCATCTTTTTCCATTTTTTTTTTTGTTTTTTGTTTTAAAATAGACTGATTGATGCGGGAAGTCTATATGGGATGGGTATATTATCTCCTTGAGGTCTTTATGAAGATGATCAATGTGGGAAGCTTTTGAATAGTTATTATATGTTTGTAATGATTATATATAGCTATCCTTCAAGGGAGTAGTCTATTGATAGTGGTAGAATATAAAGAAGAGATGTCCCTTTTGAGGGAGTCATATTTTGCTTTGGAAGTTTGACTCAAGGAGTTGTATCCCTTTTTGTTTTTAGATGTTTAAGTCATGGACAAGACTATAGAGGATAATCAAGTTCTTTTTTTAGAAGACAAGATCGTAGTACACAAAGATTAACTATGAAAGAGGTGGTTTCAAGTGATGAACAACCATGGGATTCCATCTTGAAGAAGACAAAAAGTATCCATGAGAATCATGTTATGAGCAGAGCCGTGGTACTCATATTGAAGACAAGGCTAAAAGGTGACAGGTAATCACATGATTCTTGTTTATTCGTGGATCTTCAAAATGGGTAATTATGGAAGGTGAACAACACTTAAGGGATGAGTGATCAATTGATAGAAAGAGATATAGGACTTGATATCAACAATAAAATGGTCAAAGATGCAAGGCATTAAGGGGCTAGGTTTGGGTTTACCTTTGAGTGAAGACAAACAATAAGCACCTAATCTATAGGCATGGGTAACGATATAGGGTCCAAGCCAATTAAGAGAGAAAATTTACCCGTTTAATTTTCTCCTCTTTGGTTACATGTTGATTTTCCTTCAAGACGAGGTCACCGACTTGAAAGGTTTGTTTGTGAACATGTTTGTCATAGGCACATTTGATACGTTTTTGGTAGATTTGGAGATGGTCAAGAGCATTGAGATGACATTCATCTAATAATTCAAGTTGTGCCAAACCATCCCGACAAAAGTCATCTTTGTTGAGCATGTATTATAGTAAGATGCGAGAGGATGGAATCTAGAATTCAAGAGGTAAGATAGCCTTAGTACCGTAGACCAGAGAAAAGGGGGTGGCAATAATCAAAGTGCGAATACTAGTGCAATAAGCCCATAAGGTGAAAGGAATGTGCGTATGCCAATCCTTCCTAGTATCATTGACTACCTTCATAAGAATTTTGTTCAAAGTTTTATTTGTTGATTCAGCTTGACCATTGGTTTGTTGGTAATAGGGTGATGAGAAACTAAGTTAGATGCCAAAAGCATTACATAGTATGCATAGGGTTTTGTTTTTGAATTGTTTTCCGTTATCCATGATAATGCGGTGAGGGACACCAAAGCAATAGATGATGTGATGGTTGATGAATTCACATATTTTCTGGCTTTGGTAGAAATGAGGGGAATGAATTCTACCCATTTAGTGTAATATTCAGTAGTAGTTATGATCCATTGGTGGCATTGTGAAGAATGGGGGTTGATCTCACCGACAAGATCCAAACCCCATTGAGAAAAAGGCAAAGGTCTCACATGACCTGTAAGGCATGAATAGGGGTGTGATGGAGATTAGCATGTTGCTGGCATTTTACATAGCGTTTGACATAATCACAACAATCACGGTTTAGGGTTGGCTAGTAATAGCCTAGGTGAAGAATGTGTTTTGCATGACAGCGAGACCACTAAAGTGACTCCACAAATTCCATCGTGGACTTCCTTAATGGTGTAAGGAATTTTAGAACTTGTAAGGCATCGCAAGAGAATTTTTTCGAAACCGTGTTTGTAAAGAAGACCACCCATGATGACATAACGAGAGACACTTTTAAGAAAGGCACATTTTCCATTACGAGTGAGATCGGCGGGTAAAATGGAAAGGGAAAGATAGTCGTATATTGCTTATACCAAAGGTCACTTGGGTTAGGAGTAGCGGTTCTGATAGAGTAGACTTCACGAGGAAAATAAGAGGGTGATTGTAGTCTTTGTATGGTGACAAATATTTTAGAGTTAGCGGAGCAAAGCGGTATACGAGAAGCCAAGCGAGGAAATGATGTTTGTAAATTTATTGGTAGAATGTGGGGTGGTTTGAAGTGCGTAATGGTTAAAGGTGGTCAAAAGTATGTCCACATGATGCTTATACTTTTGAAGTATCTCATTACAACACTGGTATATACCATTGACTTGGTTTATGACCAACTGAGAATCACCAAAGATGTTGATTGATTTAACATCTAAGGCATAAGTATCCTGGAGACCCAATACGAGTGCTTCGTATTCAACAATATTGTTTGTATAATAAAAATCAAGTTTGAAAGACAAAGGCATAGGTTCACCATCAAGTGGAATGAGGATAACACCAACCCCACCCCCACGCTAACACTTGGAACCATTAAAGAAGAGTGTCATTTGGTAAGCGGGTTCGTCCAGGGAAAGGGTAGCTATAGACTCGTCGAAGTCAAAGTTAGAGGGTTGATTCTTAGAAATAGGTGTGTCACCAATTGGTCGGCAATATCCTGGCCCTTGATGGAATTTTGATGGATGAATTCGAGGTCGAGGTTGGCCAGAAGCATAAGCCAACGTGCGACACGCTAATTTTGATAAGGTTTGGTATACATATAGTGCAATGGGTCAGTATTAATAATGATAAAGGTTTTGTGGTTGAGTAGGTAATGGCAGAGTTTGGTCGTGAAAAACTAAGGCTAGGAAAATTTTATTGGCGTGGGTATATCTAGTTTCATAGTCAAGAAGGGTACAACTTATGTAATAAACCACTTGCTCTCGGTGTTGGTCGTCGCGATGAGCGAGCATGACACCTAGAGAATGGTCAGTGGTAGAAATATATAGGTAGAAGGGTTGGTCATCCTTAGGAGGAATGAGCACTAGTTGTTAAAGTAGGTATTGTTTCAAGGCTTCAAAGGCTTTATGGCATTCATCATCCCATTTGAATGAAATGTCTTTCTTGAGAAGATGATGGAATGGTTGATAGCGGTTGGAAAGTTGCGAGATAAAACAATGAATTGATTACAAATTTCCTTGTAGGCTGCAAAGTTGACAGAGATTAGTGGGTGGTGGAATTTTAAGAATAGCCTTGAATTTAGTAGGATTAACTTCTATGCCACGTAAAGAAACGATGAAACCTAGGAGCTTTCCCAAAAAGTACCGCAAAGATGCACTTTTTTTTTGAAGATGAACACAATATTTGATGAGGTGGTCAAAGATGACTTTAAGAATGGGTAGGTGTTTAGTTCGATGCTTGGATTTGGCAAGCATATCATCTACATAATCCTCCAATATGTGATGCATGATGTCATGGAAGATGTAAGTCATGGCTCACTGATATGTAGCACCAGTGTTTTTGAGGCTAAAAGGCATGACTCGATAGCAGAAAGTCCCCCAAGGGGTGATGAAGGAAGTCTTGTGTTGATCCTCTGGGGCTAGTAATATTTGATTATAGCCTGAGAAACCATCCATGAGTGATAACATTTCATGGCCAGCGGTGAGATCAACTAGTTGGTCAATTCCTAGTAGGGGGAAATCATCTTTGGGATAGGCAAGGTTGAGGTCACAAAAATCCATGTAAATGCGGAGTTCCCTATCACTTTCATGATAGGAATGATGTTAGAAATCCATTGGGGATAATCAATGGGTAGAATGAAGGAAATCGAGAGAAGGCGTTGAAGATCTTCTTTGACCAGAAGAGCAATGCAAGGATGCATTTTCTGCAGCTTTTGTTTGATGGGTTTGGCATCAGGAATGGTTACGATATTGTGGACCATGATTTTTGGGTCAATACCAGGCATATCGGCATAGGACCAGGCAAATGCATTGCTATGGTCCTGGAGGAAAGAGGTGGAGGCTTCCTATTAAGTAACGTCTAAGGATTGACCCATCTTTAGAATGTGTGGGTTATCTTTAACATTAATGTTGATTTTGATGTTCAATTCATTCAACATGGTTTGCATCTCAGAGGGTAAAAAATGATGAATATAAGAGTCTTCTACACCAAGGTAGGTGAGGATAGACTCATCGACCGACATTGAACGAACTTAATTGAAGGCGTATCATCATCAATCATGTCGGGATTCGAAATGGGAGAAAAGAGGGAGCCTTGCCATTGCGTTGATAGGTCAAGCAGTCCTAGGAAATGGTGTTTATGAAAAAAAAAAAAGTTAGGAGGTATAGGTTCGGGATTTATGGAATTTGTGGGTGAAGATGGTAATAAGGGTGAATGAGAGGGGAGATTTCTCATCCTGGATAAGGTCAATGCAAACCTTCTTAGAGGATGGAGCGTCAAAACCAATGCCACTATGATCATTGTGTTTACAAGAGGTACAAGAGATGATAGTGTGGTGGCCTTGTTCATAAAAATAGAAGCCAAATCCCTTCCATGTGTACTAGTGGAGAAAAGTGTGAGTGAAACATCGATTAGTGAGGGAGTGTAGGTTAGATGAAAATGGTTTGGTTTGGGATGGAGGTTCGGGTTTATAGGTGGCCATATCAAGTCCCCCATACGTTAGGTTGGTGTGAAGGTGGGGAGGGCCATAAGGGAAAATGTCACCGATGTGGATGTCATAACTAGGGTGTTGACATAGATTCCCATACTCTTGTGGGGTGAGGAAGGTGTCGATATTGTATAGGTGGTATTCCCAGAGTGAGGCGTTGAAAACACCTTCTAAGGGATCAATAGTTGGTATGTGGGTAGCGGGTATGGATGGTTTGCTAGATGAAGGGGTGCAGTGGTAGATGCTAAAATTGCGCAGTGAGGATAGCAAGGTTAGATGCAATGTGAAGTAGTGGCAATTTTGGTGGATGGGCTCGTGGGTGAAGGTGAAGTGGTTGTGGTGGTGGATGCCTTGACCGGTACAAGCACATCATTGGGTCGATATAGCATGTTACAAGTCTTGAAAGGTGAGGGGTTGGCAAGGATGGTGTAATTATGTCCCTCGTGTTCAAATTTGAGGCATCGATGTAATGTCAAAGGGACATAACCCATAACATAGATCCAAGGTCGGCCAAGTAGCAAGTTATACTAGAACTCCCCTTCTAGGACATAGAAAAGTTTCGGGATGGTGTGGGGACCTACACTGGACATGGAGAACAATGGTACCTAGGGTAGAGGTCATGGCATCATTGAAGGAATGCAACATAATAGGGTTACTATGCATGTAATTGGCGGTATTTGCATTTGGTCATACACATGGGAGGAGATGATGTTAATGCTAGCACCACCATCAATCATAACACATCGTATGTATATATTATCGATGAAGATAGAGATGAAAAGAGCGGGGTCGGGGTCATCGGACTGGAAGGGAGCAATATCTTCATCTGAAAAGCCGAGGAGGCCATGTGGCGAGTGGGTGGATGTGTAGAGGAAGGCAACAACTTAGTGAGAGAGGATATGTGATGAGGGTAATGATGCAGGCCACAAGTGTGGGGTCATTTGGTAAGACTTCGATAGATTAAAGGACCTCCATGAGGGCTTGACGATGTGACTCTGAGGTTTGGACAAGGTCATATAAATATATTTTGAGGGGGGATTGGTGTATCTATTTAAGCATTGTGCGATGTGTGACCCTATCGGAAATGGGATATGTAAGAATTCGAATGATGAATTTGGGTGTGGGTGCGGATGGTATATTAGGTATAGGGTTGGTTGATGGGCCAATTTCTTTCTCCTTACCCTTGTCTTTCTGAGCACGGGTGGAAATGTTGATCATGTTAATCTGAGGGGAGGGGGTAAATGGAGAAGGTGTAGGATGAGTGGTATAACAACATGATGGGAAGAAACCTACCGGGGGAGAAAATCCTTGTGAAGTGAGTTGGGTACAATGAAATTTGGGTGGTGATTTGGCCAACTCTCTTATACGAACCATGTTAATTTCAAATCTTGGGGATGGATCAAAGAGTTATGGGGGTGGAGATATTGGTCGTTGAGTAGGTGATGGGAGAGGATTTGTGGAAATTGGTGAAGGTGAAATGGGTTCCTCATCAAGAAGATCATCATCATCAAAGTTTTCTTCAGGAGGACATAATTGGACAAGAGCGGTTTTTAAAGCCTTACAGTTCTCTACATCGTGTCCTGGAACATGATGGTAGGCACAAATTTTGGTTTCATCAAACCCTTTTGGTTTGGGTTTGAGTGGGTCATAAGGTCAAAGGGGCGGTAATGTGATAATGAAAGTTTTGAGGATATTGGTTAAAATTTTGGCATAAGATTCCACTAGTGGATCACAATGGGAGGTGAATGTGAGTTTGGGTATAATTATGACTGATTGTAGAGGAAGATATTTTACAATAGGGGGAGTAGGTTGGGCTACTAGTTTGGTGTGTGGTGTGGTCTTAGGTGTTGGTCGTATCTACTTGGGTAGGGGCATGGTAGATGAACTGGCAATGGAAGGTTTGGTTGGTTTAACTACCTTATTGGAGGGTAGCAGATTTTTAGCTTTAGGTTACATATTTTTGGGAAAAGGAGATACAGGTGTATGAGATGTGGAGGGAAAAGTAGATGGTGGAAGAGGGCAGGGTTACCCACGGGGGTAACCAAGGTGCTATGGAGGTAGGTGGTGCGGGTTGGGCAGGAGGCATGAGTGAAAGAGAAGGAAGTGTCATGGGTAGTGAAGAATTTATTAACGGTATTGGAGGTATGGGTGGTAAGAAGGTTACGGTGAGGGTGGAGGTTATGTGGGTCACTTGGGTATATTAGAGTGCGATGGGGAAATGGGTTGCTGCATTCTTGCTTTATCGGTGGGTGTTGGTTTCTTGGCCAAAGTCAAGGGTGAGGTCTAGGATGGATGAAGGGGTGAAGGTTATAAGGGCATGGTAGGTGAGGTTGGGGTATGAGTTTCAAGAGATTGGATATTCATTTTTAGGGGCTGGTTTAAGTTTGGTGTTAGTTTTGGAAGATGTAGCTAAATCTAATTTGATGGGTGGGTGAGTAAGGCTAGTTGTTGGTATGACCCCTAAGGTAGTGATAGGTATGAGGATGGTGATATAGGTAAGGGTAGGTTTTGGGTGTAGGTGTATGTTGAGTTATGGGTAGAGGTGTGAGTTGGGCCAGGGGTAGTGACATGGAAGGTGTTATAATAGTCATGATTGTGTTTGGTTTGGTAGCCCGAAACACTTTTGGATAGATAGTGAAGGTGTCGACTACATTTGTGTTGAAACAGAAGTAGAATGCATCCCCAAAGTAAGGCTATATCGATATAGTCCAGGAGATCAGCCAAGCGTGAGAATGGTAATTACGTAGGCGAGGTCGACGTGGATTGAGTGGTGATACCCGTAAAATGTGTTTGAGATACAGGGAAATGGTTAGCCTTAGACTTTTGGGTAAGAGAGCCAAAATCAGATCGAGAGGATCTTGAAGGTCGATGGTGAATGGTTATCTACATGTAGTGGTACTTCTATAGTATCCTTCAAGCATGACATATATCAACTAACCCAAGGAGTCTCCGGTGAAAGAATGGGAAAAGTAGAACTGTAAGGATGTAGGATTCTGATCAAGGAGTCACGCAAACTCTTCATCACTGTAGAAATGGTGGTAGGTAAGGTTGGATCCATGGGTGACAAGACGGAAGGTGGTGAGGGACTAGGTGGGAGTGGTTGATGACAAGTGTGGAATATGAGGGTGTTAGTTTGGTTGCGAGTCAGCACCATGTGAACAAGTGTTGACCTGGTAAGACCGTATTTGTAGGTGACACGAAAAATAGTAGAAGCGAGAATAATGGGAGTGCGGGATGTGAATCTGGTCAATGTCTAGATTTTGAAAATCCAATACGGGTAATCGACATCGATCGAGTTGACTAGTGACGATTGAAGGCCAACCGATGTGATTCTCAAACGATACTGAGTCATTGTGGAAGAAAACCTGTCTCAAAGAATGCAACAGGAATGTTGAATATGTACTGAGAAAACTAGGTATGATAGTAGGTGTCAATAGGGGATAAATATGATGATATCCTGAGTTCCAGAAACAAAACATAAATAGTGATGAAGGCTATTCTAGGTAAAGTAACTAGAAATCCAGAAGTCGACATTAGTTAGGTTTAACCGACGATGGTCAAATGTGAACCGGTGATGGTCATTGGACCGACGTCGGTGACTGTGAAATTAGAAAGAAATGAAGAAAATGGGTTTTGTGAATTAAATTAAGTGAAGAATCAAACTCAAAAACTTGAGAATGAGGAGATGGGGCCCTGGCACACTTAGAAAAAGTCAAAATACTCCAACTACGATGGTGGAGTGTGCAAGGAAGAAGAAAAATGGAGAGTCATAGTCTCACACCTCAAAACACAAGCCAAGAAGAATGCTAAGAAAAGCACAATCCTAATAGTGATTTTCTTATGTTTTTTTAGCTTATGCTATTTAGGACTGACTATGTGTATTTAGAACAGAATTTTTTTGTTAGGAAGGCATCCTATGAAGAAGGATATCTAAAAGGAGAGGTTTTAGGTATGTTATGGTGGGGGCGGGCCGTCCTCTGAGATGATGACTCGATAGAGGCAACGAGTTGGGGAGTACCTACCAATCGGATTGTGTGATCACTAACAGATGTTCCCGAGTAAGATGTTGTTTAAGAAAGATGTGTATATTTTGATTTGTGTAAGTTTGGTAAGACACAGAGAGAGAGAAAAATGTGCTTTCTACGATTCTTTGTGTCAACCATCAGCTAGGCATGACTTCCAGCATATAGGTTGCCCTTAGTTTTAATGTGAGCTAATAATGCAACAAATTAGAATGTAATGCAAGTGTTTTAAACCCAAATCAAAGTGTGATATTTGATGTAGCAAGTGATGAACAGGAAGAGGGATGCTCTTTCACTAATGCAATGCAAAAGAAAGGAAGATGTGTTCTTTTTAAAGCACCAAAAATATGATTATTTTTAGACAATAGAAAGAAGGAGAATGATTCCAAAGAAAAAAATTAATGTGGAAGCTTTTCAAAGAAGAAAACACAAATCTTTCACCTAGGAATGAATAAATGTGAAAGAATGCTTGATGGGTCCCACAGTGCATGCTAAAATGTATCATTGTTTTCTTTACATTTTTGAAGTGGAAAAACAAATAAGGGTAAAGGCCAAGGAGGAACATGTGTTAAATGTTGGTCGGTTGATGGTTTTGCAGGTGTTATGACTTCTTGATCCACAGTTGCATGTGAGAGCTTCCTTTTGGCTAGGAGGAACTACCTGTAATAAAAACAAGACCACAAAAAGATAGTTAAATGATATATGACAGGTGGACTACCTAGCGTATAGTTAGTTCCGAAGTGTGATACTTCTGGATGGTTGTCAAGTCGATGTTTAAAACAAATTAATGCAATAAACAAGTAAATTCCTACTGTAGTTGATATGATTTAGGTATCTCATTTAAGTACAATAAGCAAATCTTAACATAATAGGCTAGGTGTATGGTCGGATCGTAAAGGTATGTAGGTTTGACGGTGTTGGAATCTGGTTAGTCGGATCGATTCTCGGGTTGTTTAGGTCAACTGGTGAGATGATTGTTGGGTCTGTTCTTGGTCAAGGTGTAAAACATAGAGACCGACGTTGGTCAGGTATGACCAATGACGGTTTAGGAAGACCGACGATGGTCAGGTTTTGGGTTGTTTAGGTCACTTGGTAAAAGGTTGTTTGGTTTTGTTATTGGAAAATGTGTAAAACACAAAGACCAATGTTGGTTGGGTATAGTCGACGACGGTTCTGGGTAACCAACATTGGTATGGTCGGGGTGAAAGGAACTCAATGAAATCTGGTTGTGGGGATTGAGTTGGAGCTAAACAGAGATGGAAGGGTAGAGGGGAGGTAGGTAAAGGTCTCAGGTATGCTCAGAGGTAGGTAACAGGTGAGAATGGGTGATTTGGTGGTGTGGGTAGAAGAATGGCTGAGTCTACAAGTAGGTAAGAGGTGGAAAATGGACATGCAAGGTATGAACTGATAACAAAAGTAATAAAAGCCTATATATTGAAATAGACTATGCTGGTAGAAAGTATACTTACTATGATGTAGATTTAGATGGCTGAATGGAGGTGGTTGTTGATCAGAAGAATGGTGTTGGATATCATAGTAGTGGCTCCCAAAATGATTCCATGAGTGCAATGCTTCCAAAATCGGTCCTGGTGATAGCTATGGATGTTTGGATGCATAAAAGGATGCTCGCTACTCTGCTTGCATGCAGCTCGATCTCCTTGCTTGCTCTCAGAATGTGCCAACCCAAAAACAAGATTGTTTAGGTGAATAAATGGTAACTAATGTCGGTCTACGGGTTGACTGCAGTGTCGGTTTAGGGTGTTCCAGCGTCGGTTAAGGCAGGATTCCCTAGGTTTACTAAAATTGGCAGATCTCTCCTCTTTTAGCTCAAGTTCATTCCTTGATCCGTGGATTCAAAACGTATGTTACATTTTTTTATGAGCGGGAAGATAGTTAGGAGATTTTAGTCATTTATTTTAGGGTTGGACCAAATTTTAGCTCATTGAGGCAAGTAAGATTAGGTCTTAGTTAGTTATGGAAACATGCCAAGAATAGGTCTAGGGTGAGGTGGTTGGATGAGGTGTCAGGTGAGGTGGTTTGGTAGAAATTAGGGTAATTAGATATTAAATATTGTGAACATATATATTAATTTAATTAAATTAATTAAATTAAAGGTGATGTGGCATGGAAGGGGCCATGGTTAGATGAGTATGTTTGAGGTGGTTATTTGACAAAGGACCAAGGGAGTAGTGTGACCCAATTTTTGTGCCTACACTCTTTTCATTCCATTTAAGGTCACTGACTTCTAACAATATTAGAATCTTCTAAATCCCAAAAAACGGAATCCATCACTGTAGAGACAAAACCAATACAAATGCATCTCTTGGATTTAGCATCCAAAATTTTTCTATTTTTTATGAACATGCATAAAAGCTTCAAAAAAATACTCGAAGAAAATAAAGATCTACCTCTTTTCTATTGCAAGCTTCTTCTGGTATTCCACCATCTAGTGCAGTTGAAGTCCCATGTTCGATTAAATACACCTCTATGTCTATTTATTCTACCCAAAAATGTAAGGGTAATCCAACATGTATCCTCATACTTCTTACATGTTCCATGATAGTCTTGTTCATTATTTTAGCAACACCATTCTCCTATGGTGTTTTAGGAACCGTTCTTTCTCTATGTATTCCATTCATTGAACAATAATAATTGAAATCCTTCTTTGCATTACTCACCACCATTGTCAGATCTAAGGAATTTTAATTTTAAATTTGATTCATTTTCCATAAGGTATTTCCATCTTTTAAAAGTCTCAAAAACATCAGATTTATGTTTTATATAATAAACCCATACCTTTCTTGTGGCATCATCAATGAAAGTCACATAATATTGGGATCCTCCATGAGAAGCTACTTAGGCTGGTCCCCACACATCTGAGTGCACAAGCTCCATTTTGTCTCCTTTGTTGACCCAAATTTGAGAAATATCACTCTCTTTTGCTTTCCAAATATAAAATGCTCACAGAAATCAAGATCTACATCTTTCAAATCTGATAACTTACCCTTTGCCTTTAAGATCTGCATTCCTTTTTGACTCATATGGCCTAGCCGATTATGCCACATGCTTGCATTTGAATTTGAAGTAGATAACACGAAAAGGAATCAATAATACAGGTAGAAAATACAATGTTCCTACCTTCTTGCCTCTTACTACAACAAGAGATCCCTTGGTAACTTTCCAAGAGTTGGTTGTGAATGTAACCATGCAACTAGATTCACCTAGTTGTCCTGCAAAAATAAGATTTCTCCCGAGGCTTGGCACATGCCTCACATATTTCAATATCCATGTATTTCCATTCTACAATTTTAGATGAACTTATCCTTTACTAGTAATATTTCATGGTTCATCATCTCCTAAATAAACATGCCCAAAATTACCTTGGACATAATTTATGAAATAACCCTTATTAGGGGTAGCATGGAAAGAAGATCCTGAATCTAAAACCCAAGATTCAATTTTACTATCTAAGGAGAGAATAAGGGCATCTTGCATTACCTCAGAAGATGCAACATTTGTCTCTTTACCTTTCTCTAGTACATTCTCTTTGTTTTCCTTGAACCAACAATCCTTCTTTGCATGTCCTTTCTTTCCACAATTCCAATAGGTTATTCCTCTACCTCTAGATTTATATCTTCCATTTCTTGAATTTGATTTCCCATTATTCTTGCTCTCGAGATCTCTCCATCTTCCTGCCCATGCTTTCTACATTCAAAGCATTTCCAGATGATGATTCTCTTATAATTTTCTTGTGTATTTCTTCATTCAGGATTATACTAACCACATCATCAAAATTCAAAATATTAGTAGTAGATGATGTATTACTAACATCCATTACCAAGTTATCCCAACTATCTGACAAAGAGCATAATAATAAAAGTTCTTTCACTTCATCCTCAAATGGAATATTAACTAATTTTAATTGATTTACAATAGTGGAAATCATTTAAATGGTTTGATACATATCCACCTTCTTGCATTTTTAAATTAAATAATTTCTTCATCAAATAAACTTTATTTGAAGAACTTGTTTTTCATATAGATTAGCTAAAGATTTCATCAAATCTACCATAGTTGCTACTTCAGTAATATTCAAAGCCACAGATGCTTTGGGATCAATATTATAGATCCCAGAGCCTTTATGTCAAGAATTTTCCATTCTTCATCAGTCATCTTTGTAGGTCTTGCCTTCTCATCCAACGGTAAGTATAGATCTTTCTAATATAGATAATCTTCCACATGCATCTTCCATAATTGATAATTACAACCGTCAAATTTCTCAACTCTGTATTTTCCATCTTCTATCATTTCTATAGCTCCCACTCAATTAGAAATCCCTCTATGAGTAACTCTGTCAACACAAAAAACCCTCAAACAAAAAAGCTTTGATACCAATTTTTGGGGTTAGCACACACTTGTTGTACATATCTATAATCAGAATTAAGCATTCAAGCAATAAAACACAAAAATATACCAAAAGATAAATACACAAGATATAATGTGGTTCACCTAGTGTGGGCTACATCCACCAAGAAACAACCAATCTATTAATATTTGCTTTACAAAGGAAATAAAATGAAGATCTACAATCTTCCACACCTTCTTTGGATGTACAATACTTTTCCTTCTCTCAGCTTCTCCAAGAATTCCTTCTTACAATTATGATCAATCTTTCACAATCTAACCTTTCTAACCCTAGCTTTCAAGCTTATATAAGCATATACAAACTTAGGGCAACATAGCTATGCAATTATAACCATTAGATCACCTTTTAATCAAAGGTTAGATCTAAACATTTAACATAGAGAAGACCAATGTTGGTTACCCTAACCGATGTCGGTTCCCACTAGCAATTGAGTGATGTCGGTCAACCGACTGATGCCGGTTATTGTGTAAACCTGCAAGTTGTAAAACATGCTATTTGTGAAGAAATTAAGCTCCACAACTCAACATCAACTACAAATCACAAAAATAAGATAACATGTTTTTGTCTTTAACATTACTTATTATTCTAATGCTATAACAATTTCTGCTATACACCCATCAAAAATTTCATGCCCCATAATGGATGACATGCAATATTTTTCACAACATCCAATCAAACTCAATACTCACTCAACCGAGAAATCAAATCACAATGTGCCATAGAGAGAATAAGGGAGAGAAGTAACATTCAATATATATAAATCAATAGGGTAAGGCATACCTATTGTTTTGCTTTCCCTAAAGGATCGTTCTAAGAATGCACACCAAATAAACACTCCAACAAACCCTATAAAGTAAACTTCCGATGAATTATCTCTACTCGGTTAACAAATCACTCAAAATACTATCAAATACTTAAAAAATATCAAAAATTCATCCAAACATAAGAGCACAACTCTTCACAATAATACATAATCCCAAACTAAAATGCATAACTTAACTTCCATCAACAAAGAAAACTTAATTAAGAAAATAAGGACTTGTAGCATTGAATAGGATCACATCATGTGACATGATTCAACCTTAATAATAATACACATCCCCATACTGATAGATGAGTACACTTACAAGATCATATGGGATTCCTCACACACTCAACTTAAAGTCCTATAATTCCACTTAAAGGAATTGACACAAAACAACCAAAAAAAAGAAATATAAAATTAAAAAAATATAAAAAACAATAAAAATTCATAAAGGATTCACATCAATTAGTTGACTTAAAAAACCTCAAGCGTCAAATTTCACAAATCAAGAAAATAAACTACAATCACATCAAAAATGGCAATTCTTTCAACTTAACTTCAAAGTACATCATACCTTAACAAATATAATCTCAAGAATCGATATGGGGGTCCTTTTGAATCTCCAAGTGGCCAAAAGGCCAAGAAAGTGCCTCTACACCTGTGGATAGGTAGGATGCGAGGATTTTTTGAGAGTGGGATGTTGTTTTCTTATCCCACATGCCACCCCAAATTATATCTTTGATCCAACTTATAGTTTTAAATAAATGGAAAACTCAACCACCATTACAATACAAAACCAAATAGAGTAAATAAAAACAAACAAACTTAATTCACTAAACCAACTCAAATAAATATAAGAAAAACTAATTAAAAGAAGCTAAAAATAAAGCAAGTGTACACATAAATGGGCCACTCCACATAATGTGGAAAGTATTACATAAATTAAATTAAATAAAACATTGTTGGTAACAAATTCATAAGGCCTAATTCCAAGTTCGGGTGACCCATGTTGGCCGATGAGCCCCATGTGAGCTAGTTCCCCTTCATCCTCTTTTATTCAGTATGTATGTATTTATTTATTTATGTATGAATACATGTATGTGTGTATGTATATTTTTATGATTTGGTAACAACTATGTATCTATTCTCCACCTAAACACTCAAAAATACATCATACTTACTCAAAACAATATGTAAAAATTAAATCTATGTACACATGTAGAATATAATTCATTCATTAATTTAACTCATCCATAAACATATTCAAAACACATCCATCTAAATCATCATTCCCAATACAATCAAATTCATAACTTTGAATACATCAAATGATTCATTACTTTAGATGACATTCATCATTTTATTCCATTCAACAATCAAAATCACACACATTCAATTTCATCAAAATAAACTAGTTTAAATTATTTTGAATTTCGACACACTAATTTTTCATGATTCTTTGACCATGTAATATCTAATTCAAAATAAATCTTTTATATTAAATCCCAAATTACTTGTTACATTTTCACACCTTCTAACTCCTAAAATTCAAAATAAATAAATTTTCCGATCACGTTTTTTGTCTTAAATGTTACTTTCAAACATCCTTATATTTAACTCAGTAATACTCTCAATATAATTTATATTATCACCATTTTAATATTATTCCAATTTACTAAATGAAATCTTCTAAAATAATTAACATATCCATTATCCTTGTTTTGATATTGCTCACAAAACACACACATAGATCTAGGTTATTTCAATTGCAAATAAAGTAGTCGTGTGTGTGTGTGTGTGTGTGTGTGTGTGTGTGTGTATCTCTCTCTCTCTCTCTCTCTCTCTCTCTATATATATATATATATATATATATATGGTACAAATTTTATCATAAACACATATAATAAACTTCACATTATACGTTGTGTAAAAAATGGTCTTAATAAATAGGCACAAACAACTCCTCAAGATAAGGAGTGAAGTGTTGTAAACGTGGAACCAAAAATATTGTTATGTGAGTTGTTATAACTCACATAAATATACTTAAGTGTACCATAAAAATAAAATACTCACCCATGTGAGTAATAACAACTATATTTCTAACACTCCTCCCACACTAAAATATGGGAGAAAGTACCACCTTCAACTAAGCAACATGTCACTTCATAAATTGCACAAGATGTGGATCATAACCTTGATTGTGGGATCTAAATAATCCATAAAATAGGACCCATCAACCTATTCTATGGAATACATTAGTTGGGACTTATAAAAAATTCACATCAACCAAACTAGTCATGATATCAGAACACTTTCTTACTTCAGTATCTATAGTCTATATATTTGCATCATCATACAAACAGAGAACTATAGAAACCATATTTCACACATGAACATGGATTATATCTCCTATTCTTATTAATCTATCACTAAAGTAAAATGTTGCCTATGACGTAGAGTGATATTCTTACTTGGATGTTGATCTTCGTGCTTCCTTTGTTTCCTTCATCCTCCGATTAATTTGATTACTATAAAAAATTATTCAGCACTAATATCGCTGATAGGTTAATTTTCACTTGCCTAAGGAGATAAATATTCACAACTATTTTCAGCAGCCAAATCCTTGTGATCTATATTATCATCTAAGAGATCTTGGGATATTTTAACCATTCATAAATTGATGTCATGTTACTTACAATAATGACATATAGGATATTTATGTTAAGATAAGAATTTATGTTTACCATTTTGGAGCGATGATTTAATTTTTGCAAGCATTATAGTTTCCTCTCTTGGCACAAATATCTTATTTTTGTTTTCTTCTTCAAATAGAGAGGAGATAGGTCTTCTAAACTATAATTTGTTTAGGGTAAACATAATGTTCGAGTAACTATTTGGCATGATATTTAGTAGACCAAATTTAACATCTTATTCAATAACATCATCTTCTATTCATGCTAACAAGTTTAATATGAATAAAAACTTACTTATATATTGTACCATATTATCAATTTCTCCCATTTTTATCTTGAATAAATTTTATTTTAGCACCATTGTTGTGTTTCTAGCTTGAGATCAAAATTCTTGTCCAATGTCACCCATATGTCATTGGATGAATTATTTAGATATATATGATGAAAATATTTACGAGAGATTCTAAAGATTATAATTACTATTTCTTTTCTATCCTTTCTTTCCCATTTTTGGCAACCCTTCATCCTTCAATTTTTTCATTTTCCCATCCTGATATCGATAGGTATTTTTTATCAATTGTAGTTGAATTTGGAATTACCATGTGTGAAAGTATTTACTTTCAAAATTTTCCACAAGACAAAATTTATCGATTTTCCTCACAATTTGAATTGACACTAGGGATATCGATTATAATTGTTAATACATATGTAACAAACAATATATATGTTTTTTTAGGTTTGGATCTTTAATGATAAATTCAATAAATTGATATAGACTTAGACCTTTGATTGTATAAAATACAAATACAACATACTGAAGAATTATTACTACAACAATTACTATTGACTCAAAATGATTTTAATTTTGACTTGAATATAACTATGAAATAAAGATATCTAAAATTTAGACATAATAAAAAACAACTTCAATTATGTAATTGTATATCATATCTCAACAAAATGAATAACTAATATCTAAAAAATGCTATAATTTACCAATAGTTATGGAGTATTCAAATCTCTAGAAAAGAATGTGGAATGTGGAAGTAGAACACACACACGAGAAGATTTTACCGAGTTCTCAAGGAGGCATAACCAATGTATGAAATCGACTAGTTTGAAAGAGACACCTAAAAATATAGATTCGGTATAAAATTTTGAAGTTTAATTGATTTTATGACTGCATAGAGAGATTACAAAACTCACATCCAATAATATGGTGGTCCAAGATAGTAGGGGAACACAACGATACATGAAATTGAGTAGGCACCATCTAGAATGGAACCAAAAACCATAACATTATCAAATCTAGAACAAATCGAAGCATATCTCTATATTGATCTACTTGAGGACCAATGAACTTAAAATGAGCATATAGATTCATAGAATGAATGAAACTACTAAAACAATGTTGTATAATGATATTTTGATGCTACCTTGAGGAGAGGTCACGATGATTAAAGCTAATGTAGAGGGTTTAAATTATGGAAAATATTGATACAAGTTGATCAAGTTAGATGAATGGATCAAATATACAAATAACTAGGATGTAACTAGATTTTTAGTACAAAGAATATCTCTTTGTGCGTGATACGGTCCAAAATAAGCGAAAATAAATATTTTAAGCAGTTTATCCTTCAACCCTACTAACTATTGATTGGATTTGAGATCTTCATATATGATTAGACACGTATATGAGTATGAAACATTAGACATGTTCTTAGTACTTAAACATAAACTAATATGTTTTACATAAAGAATTTCCATTCAATAGGGTAATATAACAACACATCAACTCTTGAAATTTAATTAATTTTTATCATTTCAAATCAACCCACTTTGATACCAAATAAAATATGGTACAGAGTTATAGAAGCAAAAATATGATAAAATTCACAATATGTATTGTGTAAAAAATGGTCCTACTAAATATGAAAGAATATCATGCTAAAAATTTAACCCAAAATCTACCATAGCTTAACCATTAGAAACTCGTTATAAAGGACATAAATTTTTTTTTTGCATCACCAAATAGGTTACACTAATATACAATTTAGCAATAAGTTATTACAATGAAAAATATTTACATCGATAATTTATTTGGTAACCGACCATTACATTAATAAAAATGGTATTAAAAATGACTAATTAAAATCTTCATAGTTAAGTTTTATGAACCAGGAAATTCCTAGGTTTACATAAATGAAATTCCATTTCATTAGGCATTCTTAAATTCATACAATTTATTTAATTACTCCTTTAACAAAGTTTAAATTAATTGATGTATTTGAACAAATTATCCCCACGGTTTAATTGAATGGATCCCAAAACCCATGCACATTTAAATTAATTAGATTAATTTTATTTCAACCAAGGAATTATTCAAATTCCAATTATCCACTTGCAAGTGGGAATATCCCACCATGGGACCCACTTGCAAGTGCAAACTCAGGTTTAAGGAGAGCCTTTGGATGAAAAGGGTCTCCACGAGGCTAGATATTAAGGGTTGGTTAGGAAATCCTTAGTTTCCTTATTGGAGGTTATATACCTAACATTTAAATTTTATTATCTCATTTTCACTTTTCCTCCTCTCTTCTATTTTGGCTTATTACAGGTTGCATATGCGATTTTCTTGGACGAAGGAGAAGATCCGATACTATAAAAATTCCTCCTCAAACATGAATTTCTTGTTTATTCTTTTCCTTTCTAGGTTAGAAAACTTCTTTTTATTTTTATTTGTGGATCTAAATACATTTTTAGGAGGTTTTGTGCTTCTTTATATACATACACATACACATACACATAAACATGTATCTATATAACCTCAAATTTATTTTTAGACAAGAGGGCTTATATATATATATATATATCCTTGTATATAAAAATACATGATGCATACGTGTGTGTGTGTGTGCAGCGTGTGTGTGTGTGTGTGTGTGTGTGTGTGTGTGTGTGTGTTTATTGATTTAATATAATAAAAAAATGCCATCAAATTTTATTTAAATATGGCTTGTTTGGATACTGGCGAGTGATCGAGATAGGGAGAGGAGCAAAGCTTGGTTAGCGGTCGCGGCTGTGACGACAACCCCTCCCCAAACCTTGTCCCATAGTTATTGGCTTGTGTGAATTAAGGTGTTGTCATTGATGTAAAATCTCATTAACAAAAAAATCTAGATGATGGATAAGTTTAAGAGGATGTCTACCATGATATTTACATGATTCCATGGGTGGATAAGGTGAGAATGGCTTGGTTTAGCAAGCCTAATCAGGTGACCTAGCTAGCCTAGGTGATGGTGCATGATGGTTTGATCTAAATGGTGAATTGAGGAGCATGGTATAAGTATGGGGAGTATGATATGATTGTGTTAAGGTAATCACATGAGATTTATAGTGCATGTACAGGTTGAAGACCCAATTCACAGTGCACATCTAGACCTAGTCTAGGTGCTTGAAAGCATGAGATTAATTTTTAGATACATGTGAGATCATGGAGACATGAAAGGGTGTGAGACATGTTGTCTCAAGTGTGTTAGGTACTTTTGGAGAGCTTGGAAGAATATTCATGATATTTCCCTACTTGGTCATGGTGTAAACTAGGCCTAATCCCTAGTGTTTGGAAGCCTATTGGAGCATGATAATCAATAATAAGGATGAGTGAGAAATTGAGGAAAATAATAAAGGTATTTTATGATATTTCCGTAATGTAGTGGAATTTTTCAGATTTTTCATACTTGGTTATAGTCTTGGTTCAACTTGTTATGGCCTAGAGCATGCAAAACCCTAAGGTCTAGTCATGAAAGTCATGGGTGTTGTGAATATTCATACCTATTTGAGAAAACCTGATGATTAGAGATGGTAAATAGGGGTTGCGTAGATGTGTGATAAACTTTTCAAGTCAATATGAAGATAAATTTGCATGTTGTGATGTTTATGGTGAAATAGGATCCAAGAAAATGTGATTTCCATCTTAAATGATGCTTCTAATGCTCGTTGAGTATTGTGTTATTTGCATGGGAAATTGTTGATTTCAGGGATATTTTTCCATTGAGATAAGATCATTTCACAAAAATAATGGAGTGGTTTCATTGTTAGGTTTTTATGAATGAATGTTAAGAAGGTAAATTGTCTTTTATGGCTTTGAAACCCTAGGTTGAGAGTGATAGAAAAAAATCATGGTATAGAAACAAAATGGATTTTTCATGTTAATGTTATGATTTGAGGTTGTATATGAATCCTCAAACTTTCCAGAAAGGTATGATAGAGCATGTGACAGTATGTAGACCCCACTTGAACAAGAAAGTTTCTAAAGATTTTTAGTTTATACCAAAGTTGTCCAAAGAAGGTATGGAATAAATTGACATTGTTTGATCCTAGGATTTATTATACATTTCCATGATAGTTTCAGGTCATGGTTGAGGTCCTAGAGGGAAAAGTGTGCCCTATTTATGAAGACTAGTTTTTGGGCTTGTAAAGGACAATTTTGAGTAGTTGCAGAGATTGACTTGGTTGAAGGCCTTCCACTTAGATTTGGAAGGAAATGTAAGATTTTTGTAAATTATATTCAGAGAAATTTCCAATGATATATGGGTTGTCTCTTAATTATGTGTTTTGATAGGTCAACGAGATCATTATTTGAAGACCAAGTCTAATTGTTTGGACGAGATTGTTTTGGCCTAGAAGATTGATTTAGAAGAATCATGTTTTTATTAGATGGTTCTTGATATATATTGAGAGTGAATATAGAATAATTTTTTCCTATTGAAGGATTTTGGAGGTCTTGAAAGTGGCAGAAAGGGTGAAAACTAGTTGAGTTTCCAAAACTGATTTATGGGCAACTCAGTTTGGTGAAGAGGAAAAGAGGTGTGGTTTGCTTTTTGGATGTTTCATGAGGTATAGAAAGTATGGATGTGTTCTAAAGGTCATTTTATTTCTAATGAGTTGTTACATGGAATATTTGAGGTTTTATGGTGTGATCTCGAGGTCACATACGTGAATAATAGTTCTGGATACAACTATTTTGTAGCCGGAAATGGTACTTCTTGGTATGTTATGAAGAATTTGATCGGTGGAAGTTAATGTGTTAGCATGGATGTTTTTGTTATGAAAATTTTGACATGTTTTAGGCATTTGGAGGATTGAAAAATAATGATGATGAGTTTGGAGGTCTTTGTTGTGCACGATGATGGGATTTTGAGCCATTTTGGGCTTGTTTGGATGTCTTGGTGCATGACTGACCTACATGGGTCCATATTATGAGTTGTTATGAATGTATTGTTATATTTTAGTTTTTATTTTTCTATATCCTTTTATAGGACCAGCTAGTGTTACATTTTTGAGTTGAGAAGCCTATAAAGTAAGAGTTTTGGTTCAAATTTCCACTAGTGATTTTAGAGGGAAAAGTGTGAACCTCGATTAAGAGAGTGTGAGAGGTTTAAAGGAATGAAATCAGAGATGAATTTAATGTTATATTTTTAGGTTATATTAGTATATATCCTTGTGTAGGACTGATTAGTGTTACATTTTTGAGTTGAGAAGCCTATAAAGAAAGAGTTTTTGGTTCAAATTTGAACCAATGATTTTAGAGGAAAAGTGCGAGATAATTAAGAGAGTGTGAGAGGTTCAAGGAAAAAAATCATAGTTGATAACGTGTGAACAAGTGTGAGGAGAGTTTTAGATATTTTTGCAAGGTTTTTGATCAAATCAGATCATGAAAGTCTAAGATAGAGTGAGTTAGAAGAAAGGGTTTGAAGAGGTTTTAAAGGTGTGTGAGCTGAAGATATGATCTTCATCAGTTATGGAAGCAACAATACCGTAGATAGCTTCAAATAAATGTGGTTGAGTTAGTGTTTGATCATCTTAGGGGGTTGTAGACTCCTTGCTAAGTTGGTGCTTCACTAAACTAGGGGTTGGTACTCCTTGTAGGGTTGGTGCTCCTTGTGAAGTTTTTGCTTCACTAAATTATTTTGATCTGAGTAATATAATAAAAAAATTTAGTGGGGTTTCTTCCCCTTGAGGGTTTCCAAAATTATATATTCCATTATTGTGTTTCTTTAATGGTTATGTTCTTTTGAATGAATGTTAAACACACATTAATGTATGGTTGAATGGTTTAAGAAATAAATCAAAATTGGTTAAAGTTTTGAAGGACTAATTAACCCCCTATCAGTCCATTTTTCTTCCAAAAAAGTATTTGGGGTAGATTGGGCGGGGTTGTAGCCAAATCCATGGGTCATCCCTCTTAAACCATACCCTCCATATGGGTAAGTGCACCAAGTTGGGGGGGTCAAAAGGGGGTCTTAAGTGGACGCATTTTTCTGAAAAATAAAAAACTTCAACTTGTACGAGTTTTTTGAAATAGTTACACTCAAAATTGGAAGATGTTGTAGAAATATGAATCATAGAATTTTGAGTCTAGTTTCTAAGCTACTAAATTTTATTGAAAACAAATAAGTTTAAGCAAGTCAAATAACTAAATACCCAATGGGTGATCCTATTTTTGTTAAAAACATATTAAAGTGACTTTCATGCCCCCACCATTTTTAGCACCATTTAGTATTTTTGAAAACCCTTTGGTAGAAAGATAGATAGGAGCATCTAGTTTGTGTTAGATTTTTTTAGATTTTTTTAGTGAGTATTTTTTTAATGATTTTTCTAGTACATAATTTTTTAAAAATAATAGAGCTCCGACCATGCCCCCTAACTACCTCAAAAATATCAAAAATTAGTTTTTTTAATATGTATATAATTACACCTAGTTTGTGCCTAAAAAACTTTTATTCAATTTTGATGAGTCAAAAAAAGATACATGACAAAAGATAGACATGTTTAAACTTCAAAAAATAGCTATAAAAAGGCATAGTTAAGAAAATAAATAATATGGAAACCTTGTATTTGTTAGAAAAATTGAAAAATAATATTTATACAAAGAAGAAACTCTGCTTTACATCGTGGTATAATTTTTTTAAACAAATCAATCATTTGATGTTGATTTATCATGGCAGAAGTTGGATTTTTGTGTTTTTGCAAAAACATGTGGTTTCTTTGTTTGTGCAGGTCCATGCCTCAGGCTTGGGGATCCAAACTAGATCCCAAGCCTTGAGGCATGTGTTGGAAAAGGTAAAAAACATAACGCGTATGCGTTATTATTTGTTTATATATTGTGGCCCCCCAACGTCCCTTTCATCTCTTTCATGAGAATTTTGCATACATTATGTTTGGTCTGCAAATTTTCCTTACATTCTTACACAATTTTTAGTAGTTCATTTTGTCCCCTACCCCACTAGTTGATTTTTTCTAATCATGGGTGATAAAATTCAAGCTAAGGACAAGAGGAAAGTCAAGAACAAGACACCGAGCAATTGGAAGAGATGAGAATAAAGAAATTGAAGAGAATGCAAAAACTTCATGCAGGGCAAGGTACATATGTTATATCAAATGTAGCTAATGTATTAGAAAATGGGGATGAAATACATAATGAAAATGTAGAGAATAATAATTTTTAATGAATAATGATTTTTCAATGAATAATGATATTGAATTGAATGATAATGTTGGTATGGATGAAGAAATTGATATGAATCCAATTATTGAACCCTACACGAGAATCCAAATGTTAACCCCAAAATTTATATGAAAACACTTGAATGAAGAAAGTAACATTGTAAATGAATCTTCACCTCTAAGAAACCCTCCTTCCATTTTGTGAAGAAAATCAATTCACTTAATTGAAATTGATGAAAACATTATAAAACCAATGCCTAACAAAATGTCTGAAAGAAATGCAAGAAGAAAAGCTAGTGGAATTTGGGATAATTACTTTAATAATTTAAATAGCACACAAAGATGTCAATTATTTGTTACATTGATGAAATTAATTAAGATGATACCTATAATGAAGACCACAGGGTTAAGAACATCTAATGTTGTTGATCAAAATGCGTCGATTGTTGAAAACATACATAAAACATACCAAATTGTAGGTGGCAAAATATGCACCAAAGATAGTAATGTTACATGAGCGTACACTTACTAATTATATAGTAAGTGATAAAACAATTAATAAACACTTGATTAGAAAAAAAAACAATGCTTTGAAGCTAAACAGAAAAACACTAATGAAAGCAATAGAGAGACGTAAACATCTTGAGTCGAGTAAAAAAAACTTTATTAGGATTTCTCTAGCAAAATTTCATGAAAAGACAAGAATACATCTGATATTCTAAAAGAATTAATTGTAAAATTTTGGAATGAGAACACAAGGGTGTCACCGAATAGAAGAGATACACTAAAAATAATAATATGTTCTCGTAATCATGAATTGTGTGTAAAACATTTCTTGGATATGACTCAAACACAATTGTTCTCTAAGTTTAAGAATGAAAATCAACAAATTAACATTAGCCAAAGATTCTTTGAAATGAGAAAACCCTTTTTATGATGTTTTTTTGTCAAATACGTCATGTTTTTCATACTTACATCATGTTGTAGGAGTGTGGATTAAATGTCCCACTAAAATCTTCAAGGGAATTTATTCCAAAAATATTTTGTGAAAAATCAACTAGATAATTTTTTATAACAAAACATGTTTGAATGGAATGTGCAATGTATGTGGTGGCTTGCCAAATCTGAAAAGTTGTATCGATGAGGAGAGTACATATTTAATAGGAAAAGAATTTTTGATTTCACCAAATATAAATTAGTGGAATATCAATTAAAATATGGAAAAGAATCTAAGAGGTGTGAGCTTGTTACAAAATAATTACCTATATCAGAATATATGGTCAAATTCGGAGCGAATTATTTTTATGAGTATACGAAGGCACACACATAGAAATCAATGGTTGGATGAACAATTCAAGTTTAAAAAGGACACATTCCCACTTGGTACTATTATTTCAGTAGTTGAATTCGTGAAGAGAATTACACATTGTATTCATAAATGGAGGTTTAGTCTCAATATTATAACTCAGTGCAAGTTGCTATTTTTGTGCATATAGAATTCATGCACTCTCCAAAAAGCACTGAGCAAGATCAAAAAATATTAAGAGAGTATCATTTCTACATCAGTGATGATTAGACACATTCTACATAATATGTATAAGGGTGTTTCTAGGTGTTTTATGCAAACTTGAATGAGAGGAACATTAGTTTTGATCAACATTACATTTGGTCGAACAACTGTACATCACAATTCAAGAATGCATGGATGTTTTATTGGCTAAACATGATACTGGGGAAAAAGAAAAAAATGTATAACATATATGGATTTTCTTGAGGCTTGGCATGGAAAAAGAGAGCATGATGGTGTAAGAGCATGTGTGAAAAGAGCACTTGCAAGAGAAGAGTTAAAGTTCAAGGATGGTGCTAAATTTAAAGATGCGAAAAATATTATTGATTGGTGTGTCGAGAATATGGGCCATTGTTGGTTGGATATTTTGTCAAGACAAAATATGAGGTTCAACCATAGTACATGGGATTGAATCCCTCCTCAAAGACAGGTGAGGCTGCCTATTTATTACTAATCTAAAACACAATAGAAATAATGTGTACAATATTCACACTAATCTAACCATGGGATCAGGACGAGAATCCTGAAAGCCACATCCACAATAACTGGAAATATTGCTACTTTGGAAATAAAATAGATTAGAAAGGACGCATCACAGAAAGGAAATAACGGGAACATACTTTCTTTCGAGCAAACACAGATCACAAAATAATAATACGAGTTCTAGATAACAAATGTAATGTAATGTTTGAAATGATTTAAAATGATTGAGAATGCTAAACTGAGAACAACTTAAGATCCTGAACATAAGAGCAATATCTTAAGAGAGATGAATCTCACAACACAAAGTTTGCAAAAATGACATCAATTTCTGTTCTTTGAATGATTGAAAGAAAATACAAAGTTCTTCTTCTGATCAAAGGTTCTCAATATTCCAAAAATCTCAACCCCTTGGAATGCACGCACATCCCTTATTTATAATAAAAAGAGTTGAGAGAAAATAGGACAAACCCTATAAAAAAGTGTTCTAACAAGAGTCCTATTTTACTTGGCCCTCACGCAGGAGACCAAGTCAAAACTTACTTCCTATGTGATGAAACAAAAATGAAAAAGACATGTCAATTTCAAGATTGAAATGACATGTTGCATTGTGACTTAGTCTGAATCATCATCTTTCTCTTCTTCGTCTTTCCCTTCTTCCAGTAGAGCCTGTTTGTTCTGAAATTCTTGGAATTTCGGATTATACCTTGCATCTCATTTTCATCAGGTGCAGTGGAATGATCGCTCAGGACTTCACATGTTTCATGAGTGTCACTGACATTAACAGGCAGCTTTCTCAATCTTTTGTTGAGTTTCTCAAGGTTTCCAAAGAATGTTCAATATTTACAAACCTATCAATGATTTCAATGCCAAATCCATGAGTTGGTTCATGTTGTATTGATTCTTGGATTTTTTTGAAAAGACCATCAACTGGTAGTATACCTAAGTCTCCACCCAACACTTTTGCCTGATTTTGATCGAGTTCTTCTTCTAGTTTGCTCTTGCCATTAATCAATTGATCTTTTGATTCTCTTAATTTGCCACAAGATTCGTTGAGAATTTTTATTCAGAATCTGATGGCCTTGGTCAGCTAGAAATGCTTATCCGCATGTGGGATGACGCCCTCTTCGACCAAGATGTGTGATGGGATTTGCTTCAGCACCTGGAGAGCTTCGAAAGTCAACTCCAGGTGCGATCTCTTGAGAGAAATCATCATCCATCTTTTCCCATCACTCTGTATATTCTCCAAAGATCGATAGACTTCTACAGTGTCTTGGATCACTTCTTTCCCTGTAGGAGCAGCCTTTGGGTCCATTCATCAACCACCCTCCCCTTTTCATTAATCTTTTCAATTATAGGTACCGATGAGAAATCGAACCCGATAGGAACAGAGGATGATGGTATGGACTCAAGGGGTTTTGAGAGCTTAAGTAATACCTCGATCCCATTGCTCCACCTTTTCTTTAAGTTCATCCTCGCTTTATCCTTTGTTTCCTTTAATTTCTGGCACAGCACGTTCATAGCATCTCATGCATCTTGTTGTGCTCCTTCTATAAAATCACCTCTCATAGAGCAACCACAGTTTGCTCGATGATCGAGAGGCCATTATGTCCTCTTTGGTCTTGGTCATAGGAGTGGTGATCTATACAAAATTATGTCCCAAAAGCATCCACTAAAACCCTTGAAGCTGTTTTGGGTTTCTTGGTTGATTAGCTTGACGAAGCCTTGAGTGAACTAAAATCAAAGGCCGGTATGGGTACAACCACCTTCCTTTTCCTTGGAGTTTTCTCCAGTAACCATTGAGGCGTACCAGAAGGAGTTTCCATTGTTTTAGAAGTTGGTGTCATACTTTCGAGGTGGAGGGATTCACTAGTGGAGGATTCACTAGTGGAGGGGGATTCACTGGTGGAGTGGGAACAGTCATCAGTGTGGTAGTAGATTTGGTGAAAAGAGATGTAGGAGGAGGCATATCTGTAGTTACTTTGGTCCCAACGAGAGAGAGGTGAGAGTCTGGAGAAAATGTTGGCCATGGCTAATGAAGTGGATGGGGAAAGAGGAGGTAGAAGTGGTTGTGAAGTAGGAAGTGCAGATCCCAGCGCAAAGCACGGGATCACGAGGATAGAGTCACTTACGTTGGGCGTCAGCAAATGGTGAAATTAGGAGTTGACTCACCTCTCCTTCCAAAGAAATTTCCCATATTTCTGGTGGTGTTGGTGACTCACTGGCACATTCGTTGTTTATTTGGAGTAGCGATCAAAGGGTTTCTTCTTCTCTTCTCTTCTTGACAAATTTGACCTTTATAGGTCCCTTGGAAGAGATTTTGTCCTTTTCCTTTTTGGAGGGCCCCACCTCCAAAGCAACCAACTTTGAGAAACTATCTTCTTTGAAACTCATCCCCCAAGAGATGAGCCATGCTTGCCAGTGCGTGAGGTGGGGCTGATCTATTAGTAATAGAGGCTTTCTCACCGATAGACCAATCAATAGGTGGGAAAACATATTGATCTTCATTCAGTCTGTCATAGGAAGGATCCAACACACTTTCATTATCACCAGTACCCTCTGGAATGTCAGTGAGCTCGAGTGTCTGAATCTCTGCAAGTGTCAACCTGCTATGATCTTTCCTTCAGACAACAACTTCATCACGTAAATCAATCCAGATGTCTTCTATGCTTGGTACGTGTAGGTGCAGAGTTCCATATGTCTTGAGGACTCCTCGAAAATCAAACCCATCTCTGGGCTTCATGTGCTTTTTAATTTATCTTGAAGCTCGTGTACAACATTCTTGGCTTTTACCACTGTTGAGCAAGTATACCTTCTAATAGAAATTGGGAAGGATACGGTGGCCTTATGTTTACTCTGTTGGAACTTATGAAAATTCAACAATTGCCTAACCAACTCCATCAAGATTAGTTTGTCTCACGGATATCCTGGGAAAGCGGAAAGGATCAACTAAGTACATGACTCTTTGGAAGGTAAGTGAACTTCTTGAATTGTAAGAAGACACAACCCCATTTGAAACTTCAGCCCATGCCTCATCAGAGACTCTTGTTTTCCTCAGTTCGGGGTTTAACCTGCAGATGTTCTCATAAAAGAAGGCATCATTTACCCTTCTAAATTGGTCTTCAGACCCTTTTCTTGTTAACTGAGGAAATACCAGATAAATATGTTCCACTGTCTTGTTCCCCTTTGTGTCCAATCCAGGGTAATTCCTCATGGTCGCTGCTGCATAGGTGACATACGAGGACATATAAAATTTCCCAGTAGACAAGACTGTTGTCATCTAAGAATCTATCTCGTTACTGATAAGGGTACCCCAATCAATCCCCTGTTGATTCTTCTTGATGATGATCATGAATTGGTACATCCATCCTTGGAAAACATTTGATTCAGGGAAACCAAAACACTTGGCAGCGAGTAATGATATCATTGATTTCTTGAATGAAATCACTTCTAGGGACAAGTCTTGGGAACCTAGAAACAAGCTGACTTGGCTTTGATTAGGAACTTATTATTCACGTGTTTGATATAGTCTTCCTAAACATTGTCCCAAGCTTTTTGGGCTGACTTGAGATTTACGTCCCCATACTCCTCAAAGTTATGCAACTTGAGAAGGTCATCGAAGTAACCTCAGTCTAACTTGATTATGACCTCTCCTGCCTAATTTTTAATAGAACGAGAAGCATTGTCATGATTTGAGGCACAAGCTAAGATGAACTCAGGACACTAAGAAGACATGGGAAACCTGCTTTGTAAAGAGGATGACCACTTTGCAACTATTGATTTCATCCATGGGGTCTAGGAAGAACTCTTGACTCTATTCCAAAAGTCTTCCATATCTATGTTTCTGAGTTCTGTATCTCGGATGTCATAATTACAATCAATGTAGGAAGGGGACTCCACCTTCCTAAATTTATACTTCATCCTCCCTAATTTTTCTGTCTTATCCTGTGATGGACTAGGATCCGACATGAGGAATTCCAAAGAGGAGTGAACTGATTGCTTCTGATTCAGACACTTCGGGTTTGAGGACCTGCTTAGCAATCCCAGAGACCCAAAACACTACAGAGAGTATCGGAGATTAGGGGGTGTCGAACACTCGAGAAAGTCGACAATTAGTTGAACCTGTTAGAAGATATGAGATGTCCACCACTCTAGAAAACCCGCAACACTGGAAGATGTCGAAGGGTTCAGAAAATCCACACTATTGTTAGATGCCGAGAAAGATTGGAAATCCTGCTATACTTGGAGGATGCAGAATTTTGAAGTATCCGACACCTTAGAGGATGCCGGAGATTTCAGAATGTCTGGCACCTTGGATTTCCCGACAAACTGCGGGATTTGGAAGCTGCAAAACACCCTGAGGAAACCTGAAAAGAAGGAATCAAGTTTTTTGTCAGGGTAAAACATACAAATTCCTCTTCATTGCTATGAATCTTTGATACATTCTTCTATTGTCATAACAATGGCATATTCCAAGGAATAAAACAAAGTGAGCATTCCAAGGGTGAACCCTAAAACACAAACTTGATTGGAAAACAACCCAAAAAGGAATAAATAATCAAAAACCCCAAAAACCCTAACAAGAAAGAAAGAGGAATTTAGAAGGATCATTACACAATTCTTCCACAAATTTCACAAACAAAGAACAAAGTGAAATACCTTCAATCAGATTGAAAAATGATAAAAAACGAGCAACTCAATCGAGCACAAAGGCGAGTCGGGTTTTAGGGTTGAATACGCATGCACGAAAATCCACGAGGTAAAAAGTACATCTGGTAAAAATGACATGGAAATCGAGTATTTATAAAAATTTGCATTTAATACACTTCAGTTGACACGTGTGTCAACCACGATAACTTCGACATTAATGCCATGTTAGCATGTTTGGGATGTCTGAAAACCTAACACAAAGGATTTCATATCAATTCGGGTTTCGGGTTACGGGAAGCAATCGACATGAAACATGATACTTGATTGTTTGAAAACCTGATACAAAGAGGTGAGTCGGGTTTCGGGAATCGGAAGACATGTGACATGAAGCATGTTCTAAATAAGGCATGTTTGATGCTCAAAGAACCTGAAAACCTGATACAAAGGAACAAATCGGGTTTCGGGAACCGGAAGACATGTGACATGAAGCATGTTCTAAGCTAAGGCATATTCGAAGTGCTCGGTGGACACGAAAACCGAAAGACTTACTTGATGCGGGTTTCGCTTCGGTGAACATCTGACATGAAGCATCAAAGGAACTCATGTTGTCTTGTTATGGAAACCCGAAAACCCGATTATCTCTACAAAAGCGGCATTTGTAGGAAACCAACTCAAAACTTTCCTAGGGTTATCACTAAATTTTGGTGTAAACACAAAAATGAGATAATGACCATGAGTCTCGAGAGAGATCGATGGTTCATAGATATTTTTGGTTGATAGAGGAACCACATCCTGGAAAACTTTGAAGATTTTATGACAGGTTGTAGGATCAAGTGATATGCACTCATTCCATAGTTCGAGACACAAATGCTTGGACTATTTTATACTAGTTTGCATGGCAAGTTTTTATATATCATGCATTGATTTTCATGGAATGAATGCGAGTCACAATAGTGGGTGGATGAATGGACATTTATACCTCTAATTCCACTCAACATACATGTAGACCTCTAATTCCACTCGACACACATCAAGTTCCACAAGCATTGCAACTTGTAGGGTCTTCATATCAAATGACAACACCCACGACTTTGACCAAGTCTCACGATTTAGTGCAACAAGGTACATACATATATGTACATGCCATGTTTTAGATTTATAAATTATTAAATGGTCAAATCTTACGTATTTTAAATTTTACTAAACAATTTTACTTTGTGATACACGAGGCATGTTTTTGCGGTTATTACGATGAAGTTTAACGAAGAGGGAACAAACTACTTCTTGTCTTGTTGTGTAGAGGAGAAAAAAATTGACTTCCACAGTCATTGATGGTGAAGACCTTAAGTATCCCATGGGGTCATTGGTAGTCACTGGAACTTGGATTCAACGATATCCTATCAAAAAATCAATAATTTGGTTGGTTGAAGACTATGAAATACATCGAAATATACTCCACTATTCACATTTGGTCCTTACGAAAAATATTAAATTGATAAAATATCAAGGTTGTCCATTAAACAAGAATTTTTGGAAGGTTCATGAATCGAGATCATGAAGCGATTCTTACCACTTATCAAGAGTAGAGTTGATCCTTGTGGTTCATTGGATTGAATTTGCAAAGGTATGTTCTTTATGAATTTAATTTGAATATTTACTTAAATGATTTTGTTTAAATTCTGTATGATTTGAAATTCTATTTAATTTATTACTAACATGTTTATTTAGGTTAGTGGTGCTAAGAGAAATTAAATATTAGAAAGGAACAACAAACATAAATTCTCGTTTCACCACCTATATTATTCGGGTGATTGGAAATCGACAACCTTACACTGACTGATCGCATTATTTCACACGTTTGCAAAGCAATAGGACAACGAGAGAACAAAATAGAGATGGAAAAAACTGCGAGAGACTTTTGTAGAGGGATTCGACGTGGAGGTTTTAGATCTAACGAGATATCTCTAGGTGCCACGGAGTCTGAGAAATCACTTGTCCAACATATAACATTTTTGGTCTCGGGGATCTTAAGAGACTATGCCTGGATGAGGTAGCCGGAAGCATGAGGAGTGTAGGGAACCAAAACAAAGTCTCCCTAGACTTTACCTAGCCACCACGATGTGTTAGGCGTAAACTATGAACTTAGTTTTGTTGGGAGACCACCAATGTTCCAAGCTTTGTTCATTTTAAAAGAATGAATGTCTTGATCAAACGAGAGAATGAAGAGCCTAATTTTTTTTTTGGACATTACAAAATGTTGTTTGTGCTGAAAAAGAAGTCGAAGGCCATATAAATTTTCAGTCTTCAACTTTAGATGACAATGAACATCATGAAGAAAAACAATTATGTGAAGATATCACTATGATTCAAGAATAAATGCCTCTGAAAGTTATAAAGATTCAATTACGATTACCCAAAACATATGGAAGAATTTAATGAGAAGATAAGAAGCGAGAAGAAAAGGAAAAATGGGAAGCGTGGAAGGATCACAACTTAACCAAAATGGAATATCTATGTGATGTTTTCGATAGAATCATGGATAATCTTAAGGAAAACATGCCAAGTTGATTATTTGTATTAATCCTAGCTACTTAAACTTCACAAATCAAACCGGGGAGTTCAAAAGTAGCAAACTGGTAAGAAAAACTGTAATGAAGTATTGAAAATTGAGCCTAAAACTTGTTTAGAATTGTACTTTATTTTTTGATTGAGCACACACCCATAGTTTATTTTTTGAAGGAAGAAATTCATTTGATATGTGATAAATAGAATGTTGATTTAGTTTATTACTCGACCATTTAGGTTATATTTCTATAGTCGTTCAATGAAAGTTGTTGCAAATATGAACAACATGAGTAGTTGAGATTGTATAAATTATAGAGTTATCTTGATATATGTCGTAGAAATGGGAGATGAAAGGAAATACTCCTTTATCCTTGGAGTAGTAACCTGGATGAATGCAAAAAACATGATGTGTTTGATTCAGCTATGAGCCTCACCAACTCAATTTAAAAAACAAAGGCTTGGATACATGTTCTTGGAATCATACTTGTGACTATGGTATGTATGTATTACTAGGTATATTTATGTATTTAATAGCTGTAGAAGTAGAAAATTAGAGGGAGGATGAATTATTAGTTGCGTTGTGGTCATGACAGGAAATTTATGGCTTGATGTAGGTGGCCACATATGACATATTTTTATGGGATTTATATTAACTTGGTAACTTTGATTCCTTTCAGGCTCTTCATTCTCTGTTTGATTGAAGATATTCATTCTTTCAAAATGAACAGTTGGAACATTGGTGGTCTCCCCAAAAAACTAAGTTCATAGTCTACACCAACACATTGGGATGGTCCAGGTAAATACTATTGGAGGCTTTGTTTTGGTTCCCTACACTCCCCATGCTTTCGGGCTACCTCATCCGGACGTAGTCTCTTAAGAGCTCGAGACCAAAACACGCTATATCTTCGACAGGTGATTTCTCGGACTACGTGGAACCTAAAGAAGTATCTTTAGATCTGAAACCTCCATGTCAGGTCCCTCTACGAAATCCTCTTGTGGTTTTCCATCTCCATTCAGTTCTCTTGTTGTCCTATTCTTTACAAATACGCAAAATAATGCAATGCAGTCAAGTGTAGGGCTGCCAGACACGCTGATACTTTACAAACGGAAGCTCTTGGGACTGAACCAGTCACAAGTCAAAACATTAAGATGGCCTAGTGAACACTAGTGGAGGCATTTTTCTGGTTCCCCTATGCTCCTCGTCTTATCGGGCTACCTCGTTCAGTGTAGTCTCTAAAGAGCCCTAAGTCCAAAAACACGTTATATCTTCGACTGGTGATTTATTAGACTCTGTAACACCTAGATATGTCTCGTCAAATACAAAACCTCCATGTCTAAGCCCTCTACGAAATTATCTAGCACTCGTTTTTTCCATCTCCATTCAGTTTCTCTCATTGTCTTTATTGTTTTGAAATCGCACGAAATAGTGCGATTTAAGTTAGTGTAAGGCTTCCAGATGCAATACTTTGTAAACGGAAGCTCTTGGCACCAAACCAACTAACGCGGCAAACATGCCCTGGATGGCCAGGTGAATGCTAATGGAGGATTTTTTTTGTTCCTTATGCTCTCCATGCTTTCAGTTACCTTGTTCGGGCATAGTTTCTTTAAGAGCCTTGAGACCAAAACATGTTATATCTTCGATGGGTGATTTCTTGGACTCAGTGACACCAGAGATGTCTCGTTAGATCTACAAGAAACCTCCATGTAAAAGCCCTCTATGAAATCCCCTCATGGTATTGTCCATCTCCATTCGAGTTCTCTCATTGTCTATTGTTTGTAAACGCATGAAATATTGCAGTATGAGTCAGTGTAAGGCTACCAGACGCTATATTTTACAAACGGTAGCTTGTGAGACAAAACCAACTATACTAACACATTCGATGGCCCGGTGAAAACTAGTAGAGGATTTTTTTTTTCCATATGCTCCTGTGCTTTGGGATACCTCGTTTCAGGCGTAGTCTCTTAAGATCCTTGAGACCAAAACATGCTATATCTTCGACAGGTGATTTCTCGGACTCGTGGCAGCTAGAGATGTCTTATCAAATCTGAAACCTCCATTTAAAATCCATCTTCAAATCCTCTCATGGTTTTTTCCATCTCCATTCAGTTCTCTCACTGTCCTATTGTTTTTGCAAACATGTGAAATCTGCAACTGAGTCGGTGTAAAAGGGCGTCGAGGATGCAATACTTTGTAAAGAAGGTCTTGGCACCAAACTAACTCACGCCAACACATCCGAATGGCCTGGTGAATGCTAGTGGAGGATTTTTTTTGGTTCCCTATGCTCCCCATGCTTTCGGGCTACCTCGTTCGGGCGTAGTCTCTTAAGAGCCCTGAGACCAAAACACGCTATATCTTCGACGGGTGATTTCTTGGACTCCATGACACCTAGAGATGTCTCATTAGATCTGAAACCTCCATATCAAATCCCTCTACAAAATTCTCTCATGGTTTTCCCATCTCCATTTAGTTCTATCATTGTCCTATTGTTTGTAAACATGCGCAAAATCTTGCTGATCCGAGTCAGTGTAGAAGTTGTCGAGATGTAATAATTTGCAAACGGAAGCTCTTGGCACCAAACCAACTACACCAACACATTCGAGGATGGCCTTGTGAACGCTAAAGTGGAGAATTTTTATAGTTCCTACACTCCCCGTGCTACCGGGCCTACCTTGCATCGGGCATAGTTTCTTAAGAGCCATGAGACCAAAACACGCTATATCTTCTACGGGTGATTTCTCGGACTCCGTGGCACCTAGAGATGTCTCGTCAGATTTGATACCTCCATGTAAAATACCTATATGAAATCCTCTACATTTTTGTCCATATACATTTGGTTCTCTTGTTGTCATATTGTTTGTAAACGTGAGAAATCTACGATGCGAGTTAGTGTAAGGCTTCTAGACACTATATTTTGCAAGCAGGTAGCTCATGAGACCAAACAAACTACGCCAACACGTCTGGATGGCTTGGTGAATGCTAGTGGAGGATTTTTTGGTTCCTATGCTCCTCGTGCTTTCGGGCTACCTCATTTGGGCGTAGTCTCTTAAGATCCCTGAGACCAAAACACACTATATCTTGACAGGTGATTTCTTAGACTCTGTGGAACCTAGAGATGTCTTATCAAATCCAAAACCTCTATTTCAAATCCCTCTACAAAATTATCTCATGGTTTTGTCCATCTCCATTGGTTCTCTTTGCCATCTATTGTTTGCAGGCATCGTGAAATACTATAATCTAAGTCGGTGTAAGGGTTTGTCCGGATGTAATACTTCAAACGAGAAGCTCTTGGCGCCAAACTAACTACGCAAACACATCTGCATGGCTACCTAGTGAATGCTAGTGGAGGATTTTTTTGGTTCCCTATGCTCCTCGTGCTTCTAGGCTACCTCGTTCAGGTAGTCTCTTAAGAGCCCTGAGACCAAAACACGCTATATCTTGTACCAGGTGATTTCTAGCAGACTCAAGTGGCACCTAGAGATGTCTCATCAGATCTAAAACCTCCATATCAAATCCCTCTACAAAATTCCACTGCATTTTTTTCCATCTCGATTAACTGCTCTCTTCACCGTCCTATTGTTTGTAACGCTTTTGTAAAATATGTGTAGTTAGTGTCAGGTGTAAAGGAGTGCTCGGAGACGAAATTATTTTCAAATAGAAGCTCTTGGCACCAAACCAACTATGCCAACACATTCAAATGGCCTAGTGAATGCTAGTGGAGGCTTTTTAATGGTTCCTATGCTCCTCGTGCTTTGAGGATACCTTATTTGGGTGTAGTTTCTTTAAGAGCTACGAGACCAAAACACACTATCTCTTCTACCGAGTGATTTTCGGACTCATGCTGGCACTACAAGACATCTCGCTAAGATCTAAAACCTCTATGTAAAATTCCTATAGAAATCCTCTTGTAGTTTCCATATCCATTTTGTTCTCTCGTTGTCATATTGTTTTTGTAAACACACGAAAATATTATAGTCGGGCCTAAGTCGGTGTAAGGCTACCGGATGCAATACTTTACAAGCCGGAAGCTCTTCGCATAAATCCAACCACGCCAACACATCAGACTGGATGGCCTAGTGAATGCTAGTGGAGAGATTTTTTGGTTCCCTATGCTCCTCTGTGTTTTCGGGCTACCTTGTTTAGGCTTAGTTTCTTTAAGAGCCACAGACAAAACACACTATGAGTCTTCGATAAGTGATTTATCGGAACTTAAGTGGCACCAGATACATCTCATCCAGGATATGAAACCTCCATATTAAAGCCTCTCTCATGAAGCCTCTCATGGTTTTATCCATTTCCATTTAGTTCTCTTACCTGTCATATTCGTTTGCAAACATACGAGGTCCAAATACCATCGCCTTTAAGTTAGTGTAAAGAATTTTGTCGAAAGCGTAATACTTCACAACAAAGCTCTTAGCACCTAACGACTATGCCCAAACACATTGTGGGTGGGTAGGTAAACAATAGTGGAGGATTTTTGGTTCCCTACACTCCCCATGCTTTTGGGCTACCTCATCCGGGCGTAGTCCCTTAAGAGCCCTGAATATTTAGATTGGCTTAAGAATGAATTTGATAGGGGAATGTCTAAGAACATATGGGAGTTATCAATCACCTAGTAACTCTTTCTTTTTTAGTTCTAAATGGGATTTAGATGGCCTATGACTTAGTGAAATTCCATTCATTGATAATTTATGCTATATGATAAACCCATGGATGCTTTCAAAAGCACCTTGAAAGGATAGGGATAGTCATGTGAAGCCTAGTGAAGGGTGTGATGTGATTTCTAAATAACTTGAAACACCTATAGATTTAAAGGTAATAAAACAAATTGACCGATAGATTAGACAATAAAGAATCATTTGGAAAGTGTTTGAATGGAGAATGTCATTACATCTAGAGACATTCTAAAAGCATTACTGAGTAATGTATATGGAAGAGATATTATCAAAATATCAGCAAATGAAAGGCATCAAATTGTGTGACGACTCTGAGTGTTTTAATAAGGGAGAAGACTAACAGCATAGCAAGAATGTAGTAAGTGCATGATAAGATAGGAACTAAAGTATAAAGATACCATGAGCAAGAAGAAGCACAAGTAAAGGTAAATACACATATACACATTGATAAATTGAATGAATAATTACTCGTGATTAGGTAACTCTTTATATACACATACATTATATACATATTGATTTCCAAATTTTGATGCATATTATCCATTGAAAATTCTAAGTACACGTGCACATCACCAATAAATGAAAAAATAATCCATAATGTCTTAAATATTGTCAAGTGCACATCATATTAGTTTCATGCAAAAATAATCTTAGAAATGCTGAGGTCTCATACAAAAATATCAAGTTCAAATAGTATTTTAATGTCCATAATAAATATAAAAAAATTCCCAAATAGGTCATATACCATCAAGTTCAAATTCCATAAAGCAAGTATTACATATAATGCTATGCACATAGGCATACAAAGAAAAATGTCATGTAAGACATATATATTTCAGCAATACGTAACTGAACGCATAATACTG
>CM031242.1:1038921474-1038971726 GCA_018340775.1 Taxus wallichiana var. yunnanensis
CAATCAACAAAGAAGAAAGATTACATATAAAACCAACAATGTGGTCATTACTTTCATCTTCAAGATGAACGTTCACATTCCATCGGAGGACAAACAACTATCCTACCTAGGAAAATAAATTAAGAACTACACCTAAAATTATATACAATATAAAGATACACTTAATATTCATTTCTTTACATTCCATTTATTTTCTAGCTTTTGTCTTATTTCGAATATTTCATTTGTTCGATTCTAAACAACTTCAACTAAATTTCTCTAGAATGAAATTCTATTCAAGGTATATTGTTTTATGCTTTCAACAACAAAATTAAAATAAAAACAAATAAAATTACGCACAACTTTTTTACTTTTCACTTACTCATCTTGTAGTGCCACATTCAAATTTATATAACAAAATTACTTTATCTACCACACACATACACATACATACAATAAATAGGGAACAATTAAATATTGTCAAAGATATGTATGTGTGTGTGTGTATACACACACACACACACACACACACACACATGTATGTATACATATATATACATATGTATATATGTGTGTGTATGTGTGTACACACACACACATGTATATGTATATATTATATACATACACACACACACACACACACACACACACACACACACACACACACACACACACACACACACATATATAAAAACCTTTGACAATATATATGTGTGTGTGTGTGTGTGTGTGTGTGTGTGTGTGTACACACACACATGTATATGTATTTGTCACGGGTCTAGCTCATTGATGAGCTCTCACCGCGTGGCACCGCTTACTCACTTCAAGTCCTTCCGCGAAGAAGGAACTCTACGTAAGTTACGGACTACGCCTTCAGTGTTTACCTGCACAAGAACACTCACAACACAATGGTATTCTTTTTGTATTTTTGATGGGTTTAATGCGGAAGCACAATAAAGCATGCTGATGTAAGGAAATCTACTCTAAGTACAAGAGCAAATACACAATGCACTATATACAACCTGGGAGAACGTGTAATTCTTATTAACTCTCACGACAAAACAACCCAAAGTACAATAAGCCAAGCTCACGCCAAATACACACTGACCACCGAGTCGGGCACAACCGAAAATGCTCGGTGACTACTCAAATGATTACTGAAGAATAATCCCTCCCAGGTCGATGACCAACAAGATCGCCAGACGGTCTGCCTGCAATGCGATGCGGGACGATGCCCACTGCCCCTTCCCAAATCGGGGGCCAGAAGCACAAATCCTCTTTTCCACTCTTTGCCAGTATAGACTTGCGCTCACTCAAATCACTGCACAAAGATACGCTGCTAGCTCGCTTGATCACATAGATAGCTTGTGAACGTTGGTACGGATGTAAGAGGCATACATCCGTTATAGACTCCCCCACTTAGAATCGGTGACGTCCTCGGCGCCGTGAAGACCCCACTGTATGTAGCCTGGAGGAGGCCCCCTATTCAGGTTCATTTCTGTTCCAAGGGACCAAGGCCCTTGTTCCTCGCAAGGAACGCTTTAACCTTGTCTTTGTACTTCCAAAGGGCTTCTTCTCGTTCCCAAGTGGCTGAGTGACACCCAATCCACATCACAAAGAACTTCCTCACCCTTCTGTTGCCCCAACCCTATGTCTTCACCTCAAGTATCTTGTCCAACTCCCTGTCTGGATTATCTATCACATTGGCAGCTGGACGATTAGGCTGACTCCGTTCTGGCTCAGCTTCATCGGCAACAAAAGGCTTCAACTGGCTGACATGGAAGACGGGATGCGTCTTCATGTGTCGCGGCAACTTTAGTCTGTAGGCGACCTTGCCTACCTTGGCCAGAATCTCAAAAGGCCCATCAAATTTGCGGACGAGGACTTTTCTTTGTTTCGGAGGGGCCTTGAAGACTTACGCTCCATCCTCGGCATTACCTTACTTCCGACTTCCACTCTGCGGTTTATGCAGGATCTGCATATTTCTTCATGCGTTCACTGCTTTGACAAGTGCAGCCTTGCAAAAGCAACACGCTCGTGCGATCCTTGAGATATTACGTGGCGACGGACACCTTCCAAAGTATCCAGCAATCACTTTGTGTGAGGCAACAAAGGTTGTTGGCCCGTCGCGAGTTCAAATGGTGAATGCTTGCTCGACTCACTCTTCTGGTTGTTGTAAGAGAACTGTGCAAGGTCGAGAAGATCCGGCCAATTGGTTTGGTCACTCCGCACATAATGCATGCCGCAAGTAAGACTCCAATCTTTGCATTGATCCTCTTTGTGCGGCCATCATGCGTGGATGAAACCTTGTGGACAACAACACTTTGTTCCCACCAACTGAACAGCTCTTGCCAAAAGTTGCTTGTAAAGCGAGCATCTCTATCCGAGACGATGCTCGAGGGGATTCCCAATACTTCACCACATTCTTGAAGAAATACTCTGCAGTTTTCTCTGCTCCACAGGATGTTCACATGCGGTGAAAATGGCATACTTAGAGAATCTATCCACCACCACTAGGATCTTTAGACATTCCCTTCACACTAGGCAATCCGGTGATAAAATCCATGCTCACACTTGCCCGGCTTTGCTGCTTGGAGCAGTGCTTGGTGGAGAAGTCCTCTCGGCAACCGATGTTCTGGCTTATCCTGCTGGCAGATCAAACAAGAGCGGACAAACTCATCCACATCCTTACTCATCTTCGGCCAGTAAAAGCCCCTTTCCAAAAGAGCCATCGTGCGATTCTGCCCAGGGTGACCTGCCCATATTGAATCATGACATTCCTTTATCAAATCTCTGCGCAGGCTCCCCCACTTAGGGATGTAGACCCGACTCTGAGCAAACCACAACATCCCATCTGAAATGCTGAACTTGTTTTTCAACCCTTTCTGAGTCTGATCTTCCACGGTCTTAACCAATGCAGCAGCTTGAGGATCCAGAACCAAGCCCTCCCGAATCTTCGTCATCAACTCCCCTGTCAATTCCACTCTACTCTCCCCATGAGTAGACACTGGGCTAACTGATGCTGTTGCAATGACCGCCAACTGTTGCTTTCTGCTGAGTGCATCTGCGACCACATTCTCCTTACTGCGGTATGCCTGATTTCCATGTCGAACTCAGTAGAAAGTCTTGCCATCTTACTGCTTTGGCGACGACTTACTCTGAGTCGAAGAATGAATTTGATACATTGTCTGTCTTTATAATGAAGTGCGCTCCCAACAGTAGTGCCTCCATCTTCTAAGACAATCAACCACTGCGAGTCATCTCCTTCTCATGAGCTGGATATCTTCTCTCCGCATCCTTGAGCTTCCTGGACTCAAAAGCCACTTTGGATGCTTGTCTGAATTAGCACCCCGCTTGATGGAAAAATCGGATGCATCTGTGTGCACCTCAAAGGCTTGCTTGAAGTCTACCAAGGACAACACCGCGACGGCGGCGTCGTCAACTTCTCCTTCAAGAGATCAAAAGCTTCCTGACACTTAGCTGACCAACACCACTTCACATCCTTCTTCAACAATTCCGTCAGTGGACTCGCGATCTTGGAGTACCGACTGACAAACCTTCTGTAGTAGTTCGCCAAACCCAAAAACTGACGCACACCATGTACATCCCTGGGCGGCTCCCAATCCTTGATTGCTTCAAGTTTCCTTGGGTCAGGTTTGATCTTGCCCTTCCCCACAACATGCCCAAGAAAGTGAACTTCTTCCTGAGCAAAGGAACACTTTTCTTTCTTCACATACAAGTCATGCTCCCTTAACAGCTTGAAAACTTCTGCAAGGTGTACCCTGTGCTCCTCATGATTCTTGGAAAACACCAAGATGTCATCTAAGTATACCACCACACACTTATCCAGTAGTGGTCTGAACACATTATTCATGAGTGTGCAAAACGTCGCTGGCGCATTGCACAACCCAAAGGGCATCACAAGAAAATCATACGACCCATATCTGGTGACAATGGTCATTTTCTCATCATCTCCTGGAGCAATCCTGACTTGATAGTACCCTGACCTCAAGTCCAACTTTGTGAAGATTTTCGCCCCTGCTAGGCGATCGAAGCAATCCTCGATGAGTGGAAGAGGATATCTGTTCTTGATGGTTAACTTGTTCAAGGCCCTGTAATCCACACAAAGCCTAAGTGACCCATCTGACTTCCTCTGAAACAAAACTGGAGCGCCGTATGGAGAGCGCGAAGGACGAAGATATCCAGCAGCTAACAACTCTTCTAATCGCTTCTTCTTGACTCATCATCTGCTCGCCCCGGACAACCGAGTCACGGAGCCCTCATTTGGAGGACTCGCCCCTGGCACCAACTCGATGCGATGATCTATTGCTCTCCGCGGTGGCAAATATGGTGGTAACTCTTTGGGCATACGGTCTTGGTAGTCGCGGAGAACCTTCTCCACTCCAGCTGGAATAGGAACCTGTTGCTCCTCTTCATCATCCCAACCACCAACAAGTGCTGCGAAATACATGGGCTCTTGCCCTTCTTCCTTGCAGCCTTCCGCATGCTCATTGTTGAACACACCTGTGTCTTCCCTGCTGTCTTCTCTGCACTGTCTTCACCATGCACGTCTGCTTCGGATCCAACATAAACAAAGCTTCCAAGTGGGGAAAGATTGCCACTTTACCCTTTTGGATAAACTCTTGTCCCAATACTAACTCAAAATCATCCATTTTTATCACGGACAAGTCCAGTTTCCCTTTCCACTCGCCGACCTGCACATCCACATCTCGTGCAGAGCCGACTGTTTCCATGGTCGGTGAGTTCACTGCCTTAAACCTTCCGGTACCTCCGGAGGACTGGAGGCCCAGCTCTTGGGCTCTTTGGATTGTTATGTAGTTGTGCGTTGCACCTGTGTCCACAAGTGTTGTGGTTCTCTTTCCTTTGATCACCACCTCCACGTAGTTCAATCCATGCAGACTACTCCCGCCATCATCTATTCTGGGCTCAACTTTCTCCATTGCGTTAAGCCCCTGAGCATGCAAATGTGCTGCTCATTCTGTTCATCCGGTTCCGCCAATGAACCGCTGACACCCTCTGTCGCTCCGGACAATCTCTGTTGTAGTGAGCTTTACCACATGTCCAACATTTCGGCGTGAAAGTCTTTCCACCCGATTCTCCTCCTTGTGACTTCTTGCCACCATTCTTGGAGTTGTTGCTGGACTTCTGAGATCCCTCTGACGACTCCTGAGTATTCTTCCCTCCCTTGTTACCACCCTGTGGCTTCACAGAAGACTTACTCTGACCCTTATCAACGCTCTTTCCCTTCGACGCGTTAGGGTTTTGGGTGTTCTTTGATGAAGTCTCTTCTCTGAAATCTAAGAGACGATCCGCTACAGCAATTGCATCACTGACTTCTGACACATCGTGGCGCCTGAGCTCTACCTTAGCCCACGGTGAAGACCATTTATGTGAAACAAACAATTATGCGCCTCGGACATGTTGTGAATCTCCAACATAAGGCTCTGAAAAGACTTGATGTAATCTCTCATCTTCCCGATGCTGCTTGGTGACTCAACTTGATCCTAGCCCACGCCAGCGTTACAGTGTCGGGCGATCACGAGGGCTTTCTTCAGATCCTCCCAAGAGTCCACTTTCTTCGTGGATCTCCCTGCGGCAATGTCATTTGCCAAAGTTCTCCACCAAACTTTTGTTGTACCTGTGAGGTACCTTGCTGCAGCACGCACCTCTTGTGCGTCTGACAGTCCTCCTAAACCTGCCAGATACTCCCCAACGTCCCAGAAGAAGTTTTCCAGTGACTGATCGTCTCGAGCTCCATCGTAGCTCTCTGGCTCCTTCACCTTAGGGAGTTTTGATCCTGAAGAAGAGCTGGACGGTGATGTCTTTGCCATTGCCAGTACCGCTGATCGGCACAAGGTCACTTCATCATGTAACCTAGTCTGAGACACCAAACTCTCCTCCAATCTTTCTGTAAGTTCTGAGATCGTAGCCTCCATGGAATGCACCTTCTCTTGAGCTCAGAAAACCTTGTATTGGCTTGCTGCTCCAATTCCTGAATCCGGGAATTGACTTGCTCGTTGGAACTATCCAAAGCTTCACCTCGTGACTTACTTTTGTGACGATTCTTGTCACCTCCAACCCGGCCTTCCCCTCTTCCTCTGTTATCAACATGTTCATCTCCAGATCCTGTCATACTGACTCAATACACGGAGACACACAAAGGGGTTCGACGTTGGACACAAAAACGCTAGACAAGGTAAACACAACCTAACCTAGACACACAACTGTGCTCACGATACCATCTCACGGTCCACTCGATCGAGCTCTCACCGTGCTTGCACACCGCTTACTCACTTCAAGTCCTTCCGCGAAGAAGGAACTCTACGTAAGTTACGGACTACGCCTTCAGTGTTTACCTGCACAAGAACACTCACAACACAATGGTATTCTTTTTGTATTTTTGATGGGTTTAATGCGGAAGCACAATAAAGCATGCAATGTAAGGAAATCTACTCTAAGTACAAGAGCAAATACACAATGCACTATACAGCTGGGAGAACGTGTAATTCTTATTAACTCTCACAGGACAAAACAGCCCAAAGTACAATAAGCCAGGCTCACGCCAAATACACACAACCACCGAGTCGGGCACAACCGAAAATGCTCGGCGACTACTCAAATGATTACAAGGAACAATCCCCTCCCAAGGTCAATGACCAACAAGACCGCCCCACGCGGTCCTACACTGGCGCAGCGCGGGCGATGCCCACCGCTCCTTCCCAAATTAGGGAGACGAAAGCACAAAACCTCTTTTCCACTCTTTGCCAGTATAGACTTGCGCTCACTCAAATCACTGCACAAAGATACGCTGCTAGTTCGCTTGATCGCAAAGATAGCTTGTGAACGTCGGTACGGATGTAAGAGGCATACATCCGTCATGCATAGATGTGTGTGTATGTGTGTACACACACATGTATATGTATATATTATATACATACATACATATATATATATATATACATATGTATATATACATGTATATGTATATGTATACATATGTATATTTATATATATATATATATATGTATATATATATATATATATATATATATATATATAAATATACATATGTATACATATACATATACATGTATATATACATATGTATATATATATATATGTATATATACATACATACATACATATATATATATGTATATGTGTATATATATATATATATACATATACATATACATATACATATACATATACATATATATATGTATATGTATGTATGTATGTATACATACATACATACATATATATATATATATATATATATATATGTATGTATACATACATACATATACATATGTATATATATATGTACATATATATATATACATATATATACATATATATATGTACATATATATACATATGTACATATATATACATATATATGTATACATACATACATACATACATATAAACCTTTGACAATATTTAATTGTTCCTCATTTATTAATTTAATCCAACTTCCAAATACTCATTTTTATTTATGTCGATAATATCTAAAAGAGAAGGGTCATTTTATTTTTTATAAATAATAATTTAATATAAAATTAACAAAATATTAATACAAAAACATTGAAAATGCTGATTTTTTCCCCAAATAAAACATATTCCGTTAAACACTGCAGGTTGGTTCCAATATTTGTTTTCACACCATAAAACATCACAAAACAACATATATTTTTGTCCTCCTCCCTCACAGGATTCCAGAGTTCCAACCTCACCCCAAATCCCCAAATTTGACAACCCAAAATCGATGCTTCCAACCAGGGTTACGTGTCTCCTCTCTACCCCTTCTCGCTGTTTTAATAATGCGGCAAAACTCCTGTATACACCCTTCTTCACATCCTCTAAATCTCACAACCTCAACCACTGCATCATACTTCAGTTGAATACTAAACTCTCTGTTGGGTATCGTTATTTGATCGGTTCAGGAATACCCATCAAGAAATTTGATCCATTCCGAAGTGGGTTCTGTCCATATTCTTCTTTCTGTAGTTTTTCGACCATGGCTGACAGTTCATCAGAAGGGCATACTAATGTCCATAATTTTACAGTCAAGGTACTTCCAGCTTCCATCTTATACCCAGATTAAAATTGCTGTCATGTTTTTTTTTAATGTGTATTTATATATATCCATGAAGTTAGGATTGCAGATGAACTTCAGATCCTAAGTCAATTAAGCTAAATTTCAGGACATCAGGAGCAGTGACGTGGATCTCAGCATTTACAAGGGCAAAGCTCTGCTTATAGTCAATGTTGCCTCTGAATGGTAATTTTCTATTTTGCTTGTAATTGTCAAATTAATTTCATTATTGGAAGAATATGTAAGCGCCATAATAATCTTAAATGTAGACAATGGCTTCGAGCTTAGTCTCATGGCTGGTCATTATTCATAGGCTTGAAACCCATAAGGATTGCAAATTAGTTAAGTGTGTCGATCTGAGTTAATTATTGTGTAATTTGTTTTTTTAATCTCTCCCTCCTGCTATAATTCAGGCTATCTATACCCTGCTATAATTCTGGTTATGAGAATAAGGAACCCTTATGTGTAATCTTTTCATTCAGCTTGAGGACACCACACTATTTGGTCCATCTATTCCTAGCATTTTTTAGGAAATATTTTTCCTTTTTTCTTTTTTGTGAATATGGTTTTGATTGAAAGACAAACTACTTCTGAGCCTTGTGGGCGACGGTTGTGGCCCTAGTTTTATGTTAATTTACCTACATTTGTAGTTTTTTGCGCAATTGTCTGCAATTTCAAGTATGGGTGATCGATGCTTTTTTATATCTGTTTTTGGTTTTGTTTTGGCAGTGGATTAACCACCTCTAACTACGTGGAGATGAATGAATTGTATGCAAAGTACAAGGATCAAGGTGATTAGCAGTAAATATCCTTGCTCGCTCTCTCTCTCTCTCTCTCTCTCTCTCTCTCTCACTCACACACACACACACACACACACACACACACACACACACGACCTTTTTACAAATTATATCATTTACGGATTTGCTGTGGAGTTTTTTTCAGTGTTTCTTTTATGTATAACAAATTTTTGGAGTAATAATCTGTTATAAATTGTGGATTAGTTTAGGTGGAATGCCGCAATGGGATGTCCACTTAATGCGCCTGATTTCTTGAGAAGTTGAGCCTTCTAGAGCGAATTGGCTTTTGTAATATATTGAATTTGTTTTATGTGGTACATGGTCACCTGGAGACTTTGGATACTGATACGGAAAAGTCATTTTTCTTTGATTGGTGAAAATTACCCTTCCCGGTTGGCTTAGATGCCATGACCAAGGGGTATCTCTTCCGTCAAATTCACCTCAGACTTGTACCTGGCTTTGTCCATTGGGGTTAGCCACACCAAGAGTTGGATGTAGTAGTTTACCCAATTCAATGCTTAGTATATATACATTTCCCTTGCCGGGTTGTCTTAGATGCCACAACCAAGGGTCTTCTCTCTTCTCTGAAATTCACCTAGGACTTGTACCTGGCTTCATCTGTTGGGGTAAGCGGCACCAGGAGTTGGGTGTGGTAGTTTACCCAATTCAACGCTCAATATATGTACATTTATAGCATGTAACACGTCTTCTGGGATTTCGAACACAGGTATCTACTATGAAAGCCCATTTGAGCTCATCCCATTTGACGGGTGAAGTCATTTGTGAATCTGAGTTTCCTGGTGACTATGATGTGGTATGGGGCAAGTTGAAACTATTTTGCTTGTTTATCATATAGAGTAGTTTTTTGCCCCGTGGGGGATCTTGACAGTTCCAGTCTGCTTGTCTCCAGCCAGTGTTACTAGTAAATAGTATTGAGAAGGTGAAGAGTTGCCTTGTCCTCTCTTTTCACATTACTTGGGTTTTGAAGTCAACTCCCTTGCGACTTTTTTCCCATGGTTTTGGTAGCATTACTTGCTTCTGAACCTGCTTTCTTCCTCGTTGTAAAGACAAGTGTATTTGTTGCATTCGTCGGTCTGTTTGCCGTCGGTCTGTTTGCGTGCATAGTTCACATATTGTCACAGAGTTCTTCAGTCCAGAAGTTTGATCTATATGATTTATTATTGATGAATGTTGATAAGATCCTGTTATTTAGTGACTAAAAGAGGGTTAATTTCTCTGGAAATGGGCATTAGCTTCCTGTTATTTTTTCTTAGGCTGCAGTACTCCTGACAATTCCTTATGTTTGACAGATGAGGTTTTTGCAGGTCGAATACTGAGCTAATCTAGGAATAGTTGACATAATGTTGAATTTATTAAGTGTTTGTTGGTTGAATGTTTCTCAAATATTGATCAAGTACAAATAAATAGTAGATTGTAAGAAAAATAAATTAAACCTTTCTTTTTTCGAAAACTTATTTTTAATATGTTTGTATAAAAATTTAAAATCTTATTTGCTTGGATGATTATTGTTTACTATTTAGAAATATTCTCTACCAGTGTTCCAGCCTTTGGAAAAGTGTTAGAGAAAATAGCTGCTAAAAGTCCTTTTTGGGCCACCAGATCTGTTAATCATTAATAATATAAAATAAAACTTCTTTTCTAATTAATATAACATACTCAATTTTAGTGACTATTCCTGCAACTCATATTGGATACTCTCTGTGGTGTTCATTCCACAAGAGTTTTACTTAAGGAGGTGATAAACCCAATCTTCTGTAGATGATCTAGGAGCATTTGAAATCAATATTTGTTAGCCCCCAAGATTCCTTTTTTGGCCATCAGCTCTGTTAATCATTAATAATGTAAATCAAAACTTCATTTATACTTGATATAACAACCTCAACTTCGGGGACTATTTCTGCAACTCATATTGGATACTCTCTGTGGTGTTGATTCCTCAAGAGTTTTACTCAAGGAGTTGATAGACCCAATTTTCTGTAGATGGTCTAGGAGCATTTGAAATCAATCTTTGTAAGTGTTCTAGGCTTCCCTAGTTCAATCTAGGGCCTGCCAAACTTCTGAGAAGTAGATCATTGAATGAAGGCCAGGAGATGTTTGGTCCACTGGAAAAATTGGATTCAATGCATGTTTCTTAAAATTGGCATTCAAACCTTTATTTTGCTAAATGAACTTTTAAAACAATTTATGGTTTATTTGTTAATTTTTTGCAGGACTGGAAATACTGGCCTTTCCATGCAATCAGTTTGCTGGACAGGAACCAGGTGATAATGAGCAGATTGCAGAAGTGGCATGTACTCGTTTTAAAGCAGAGTTTCCCATATTTGATAAGGTCAGCATGTTACTTCTATTATGTTACCTTCTTGGTTGTTTTTTGAGAAATCATCTGTCATAAGAGAAACAATCTTGTTATTGACTAGTCCATCTGCTATGGTTCTTGGCTTTTCGGTATTTATATTTTGCAGTTACGCAATGTAGGTTGAGGTCAATGGTGATAATGCAGCTCCTATCTATAAGTTCTTGAAATCAAGCAAAGGTGGCCTTTTGGGTGATGACATTAAGTGGAACTTCGCCAAGTTTTTGGTAGACAAAGATGGAAATGTAGTCGATCGATATGCTCCAACCACATCTCCACTGAGTATTGAAGTACTTGACAGTCTCTCTTTTGTAGTTCCATGTCTTCTATATACGCCTTCTTACAAGGACTCCTTATTTGGTCTTTTTAGCTGCATGCCAGTCATAATAACACTAAGAACATTTTTTAATAACAAATGCTTAGTGCGATAACAAGACACATGCCTTAAAAGAAAAGTCACTGATATTTGCATTTTATGTTTGCAGAAAGACATCAAGAAGACCATAGGAATTGCCTAATGCTCCAGAGAAGCAAACCATTACAGCCTTTTACCATCCACACATAATGCTAAGGAAGAATAAGATGCAGAAATCCATTTAGATGTGATTCTGGTTTCAGAACAAGATTGAAACCTGCTGAATGTTCATATTGTTCTAGCACTATGAATCTTGCAACTCTCACATGGTTTGAACCACATTATAAATAATGGCTGTAATTCTGATCCCATATGAATATCTTTTCTCAACATAAGAACAATTAAAATTTTCAAGGATGCAATGAAGTTTTGAATTTTAATCAAGTTGTCTTAAATGGAAAAGTATGCTCTGTTTTTCCTTCGTCAAATATTAGTAATTTTTCAGCTGCTTCTGTATTCTGTTGAATATGTTGTGTGCTTGTCAAGTTTTTTTTTTTTTTTGAAGCAGGGCATATTTTAGAGGTATCTTAAGTTTTATCCATACATAATCTGCCATCAATTATTTTTTCATTATAGGTTCCTTATGGGTATGATTTTCTGTACAGAACATCGTAGGGTCTTAGAGCTTACATATTCATTATATCTCCTAATATTCTATGTTTATTCTTATCCTTTATTAAATTTGAAGTATTGTGTCTTCTGATTCTTTGATTGAGACACTCTTATATACTTGTTTTGTATGCATTCTCAAGCAAAGATTTGTTCATGTCCTTCTATATTCTTCAAAGTATCTCTCTAAACTTTATTTAATAAAATTCATCATTAGTTGACAATGAACTGATTTCTTCGCCTCGCTTTGTGAACCATGTACCCAAGCTAAGGTTTGGTGATAATCATTTGATTGGGCCCTTCCCAGTTTCCAAACATTGATTGAATATGCTAAACAGATCTCATGCGTTTCTTCTTTTGACTTTGAAATGGTAATGCCTCGACTTCTCTTTTTGCTCCATATTACTTTGTTATTAGGGACTACATATCTAAAGTTTCTTCTAAATGTACTATTATGGAGCCTGTTACATCTCATGTACTGTTGAAGTACATGTAATCCCGTTTGAGCACCAGTTGTTTTCTTTATGGTCAATAATGAAGATGTTTTGGATTTTCTGACCAGGAAACTTACACATATTGACAAAGCACACGACAGTAAGCCATGATTATGCTTGTATTGACATGCAAACCATCACCAGACCTCGCCCGAAGACAGACTTCCCTTTGTATTCATGGGCATGAGGCATCACAGATTTGAAACTTCAACCATTCTACTGTCATATGTAAATATTGCACATCATGTCTCACATAGTAGGAGTTTTACCGATGATAAGTTACCTTGGCCAAATTCGTATTAATCTTATCCCCATGAATTACCTCAGCTGGAATCCAACCTGATTAATCTCCCAATGAGTTATCTCCATTGAGATCCAACATTGGCTTAAGTCTAACTGGTCATCTGTCCCACAAGTTAGCTTGACTAGGAACCAATCAACCATCTGGTGCACTAGTTATCTCAACTGGGATCTAACGGATCTTTTTGTCCACAAGCTACCTGTACTGGGCTCTAGCAAATCATCTGCTCCATAAGCTAACTCGACCAGGATTTAATCAATTGTGTTTCCCATCAGCTAGCTCAACTGAGATCAAACAAATTATCTTTCCCAAGAGTTGTATAGAAGATCTATGCGGTAATATTTCTACGATGTTGATTGGGCCCTCACTAGATTGGATAATAACAACAGCATTTATTGGCAGTATACAGCAACTATGAAATTGATAATTACTTTTTGCAATCCATTCCAGGATTATAGTAATATTTTCTAGATATGACTGCGTATGACACAGGCCAAACAGGGTTAAAACTTAATGGTGAGCTTATACTTTGAGAACAAGATCAAACATGTACATTGCAGCAGTCCACAATCATCTTACAGTGCTGGTCACATAGAAGTAAATTATCAGCAAACAATAGTCAATCGACATTGTCAGCATTCTGATAAACACTGGTCAGCTTGCATGTCACAGACATTTCAAATCCCCTATTCTACCTTAAAGTACGGGGAAAACTGTCCAGCTCGAAACTTCTGAACTTTTAGCCTTGTGGCAGAGCTGGGTTGCACCTTGCCAGAAGTATATCATTTTTCATTCCTTCAATATATAATATATATGGTGATTGCCTTGTATGCTCAGTTTTGAGTCGCTTCCATGTTTAAGGGGTGCCATATTGGTTTCTCTTATAGATGTAAAGCCACACCAAAACATCAAACCGGGCGAGGCACTTAATTTTTTTTTGATTTTTTGTAAACTCGCTCAATAGATAATGGAAGCTTTGCTTGCTATAGAACACACAATGTTGGGATTTGAACATGGATCTGTTATTTTATAGATATTTGGGTGTTGGGCGAGATATTCAATTTTTTAATTTATCCTCTAACCTCTCTAATAGAGGATGGAAGATTGTTTGGCATGGAAAATACTATTATAGGATTTGAACATGGATAAATTAACTTTGTAGACATAAATCCGCACCTAAACACACGCCCTTTTGGCATCAACAATTTTTTGATTCATAGTAAATTCCTTCATATGTGCTGATAATAAACCCACACAACTCCAAATGGTACATTGTAGTGAAAGTTGTGTGTGGAGTATTATAGCTTTAATGTTATGAATGGTTCATTGTAAATTCTTGAACATCTATTTGGAGTAAGCTCAAATGTTTTAAACGGTTCATTGTAAATTCATTTCCATGTGTTTGGATTAAGTCTTAAACTTTTGAACGGTCCATTATAAATTCATTCCCGTATGTTTGGATTAAGCCTTCATTTTTTTGAATGGTTCAATATAAATTCATTTCCATTTATTTAGATTAAGTCTTGATTTTTTTCAATGATTCACTGTAAATTCATTCCCATATGTTTAAAATAAGCTAATTGTTTTGAACGGTTTATTATAGATTCATTCCTATGTGTTTGTTGTAGATTCCTCGTATGTGCTCAAAATAAATCTTCACAATTCCAAATAATATATTGTAGATTCATGCCTATGTTTAGAATAAACCTACCCAATTTTAAATGGTTAATTGTAAATTCATTCTCATGTGTTTGGCACAAATGGCCACCTTTTGATATGGTTTATCTTTGGGCCATGGTAATGTGCTAGTAAACTTGCTAACTATTTGCTCCACTTAAAAGAGTTCGTATAAATGTGCTACAAACAATAAGAGGGCTTTACCAATGGAGAGAAACATTACCTTTAGCCAAATAAATAGTTGTAGAAAATCATAATAATTGTCACCATACCATTTTGGTAGGTAATCTTGACAATTCCATACATCCTTCTACAATACCTTAAATTTGACTAGAGGCAAGTTTGGACCAACAACATTTCATCGACTCCTTTTCATAGTTTTTGTTAACCCTCTTACTAGTCTCAATTCCATTAGGTTGACTTTAGTCAACCAATTTCCATTACCATAATCACTTGTATTCAATATAAGAATCTCTCTCCATTCTTTTTTTAAACTTTACGCCTTTAGGATAGTTTTGTAGCCGTGTGGATAGTTTCATATACGATACTATCTCTTTGAGCAATATCATTCACAATACTATCTAACTTTAACAAAAGCATTCTCTCGTATTTCTAATGATTAGTTATTCAATTCAAGCATATTCATAAGTAGTGCTAGGGGTGAGTTTCGTGGTATTGATGGGTGGGAAATTGACAAATGGAGTCATATAAGTAGATGCCCTAATAATTCTAAAACAAATAATCACCAATATAGACACTGGAAATACTATGAAGAACATTAGAAAGACTTCATACTCAATCTTAAATCTCTCAAAATTAGGCCTAGAGTCCATGTGCTAAAGTACAAAAGTCAAAGTTGTATGTTGCCAAGTGTCTTCTCGCGAAGTAAAGGAGCATGATACATCACATTGTCATTAATTCATACTTGCATTTATATAGGAATTTGGGATAACTACACACAATTTGATATATCTTTGGAATATTGATACACAATGTAATGATTCCCTACATTGGGCAATGATGAGGTCAAACTAGTCCAATAGCTATGAACATTTTTATTGTGTACTATTTTTAAGTGTATTATTAGGGTTTGGACAAAGAAGAGTAATTTCTGCTATCACATCAAAATACACAAGCAAAACCCAAGATTCCAAAAGCTAAGACAAAGGAAACCCACATTATAATTTTCAAATTGGCACAAACATCCCAAGACTATTTATATTTTATATTTTGAAATATGCATACCTTAATTCGAGTTTATTTTCTGGCTTTAATGTAAATAGTTAAAACACCTTTTTGGCCTTCTAATTTGCGGAGCATGAGCCTACATACCTAGCTCTTGACAATGAAACAATGCCATCAAAACACAGAGAGAAAGTGCCTATATGAAAATAACGATTAAGCATTTCTACACTCACTAATTTGCATTCACATAACATAATTTATATTAAATGTGAAGCATCTCATTCTATATTTATAGGAACTTATTCAATTTCTTCAGTTGTGTACTCAAAGAAACATTTGTATAATTGATTAGGCTTGACAATGCTAGAAAATAATTTGGGTGCAATCGTAGCATGGCCTAGCTTGAAATTATTTTTAAAATGAATGAAAAAATTATTAGAATAATACATGTTGAATGAAATCTACTATTTATCATATTCCCGAAAACATGTAATAGATGGACCACAAGCCATACTTGATGAGTCTGATGCATCTCCAAGAAATATGAAGAAAAGACAAGTTTCATCTCCATTGAATGCATCCGTCATTTTTATAAGATTTGCTAAATTAAAAGATTAAACGACCTAGGGATAGACTCGATCTTTTAAGTTATGTTACAACATTCTTAGAGCTCTTGGTGTACTTGTGATACATTGATAGACTAGTGGGATAAGATGAACACAACTATGTAAAATTATTTCACACACCACAAAGGTCGTAATGCCACCTAATACAAACAAATTAATTTCATGCGCTATTATTTAATTTAATTTAGATATTAATGTCTATTAGAGTCAAGAATTGTCAATAACGCTCAAGAAGATGTTGTATGAATATAATACACAAATGAAGTTCCAAATGTATCTTCAAAAGATACAAAAAGGGAAATAAAATAAAAACTCAAGAAATATTTAATGAAAAACATTGATTCTACTTTGTTTGAAGGCCACAGATCTTGAAACCAATAAAATATGCGTTGTCTTACAAATCTAGATATTGTTATTTGGGTATGAGGTCGCTTGAGGTCCCTCAAGTCCATTGTTTGGAAGTAAGAACTCGATATTCCTAGAATTATTTGTATGTAAAGACTTCAATTTGAGTGTTCTTTGTTGAAGTTGAAATTGAAGTATCTTACAAATAAACATGGTTAAACATCTTTGGTCCTCCCAATGAAGCACCTTAAGGATATATGTGAATTTTTAAAAGACAATGGTATCTTCCATGAATCTCATAGTAGATAAGACACTCGAATACACAATGCTCTTCACTTTTAGGTTCTAGAAAACACAATTGGCATATACGCTCATCTTGTGGGGTGGTATGATCAAATCCAATCCATAGTTGATGAAAGAAAACTTGAAATTGAGCTAAAGAGATCCTTAAGAATGATGGAAACATCTTCTTCATGTACTCGGGAACTTGATTTCAATCATCATGGAAGAAAGAATAAATAGGAAATAATGAAAAAGTTTTGGATTAAACCATGTAACTTTTAAATAAGATTTATCGTTTATGAATATCTCTCATTGATTTCATGTTTAGTGCCCGAGGACATAAACTAGAGCAATACCTAACACATGAGTTCATATTGGGGTTTTAAATATTAGTCAAAATGGACATAAAACATTGTCCCACATTAATGGGTACAAGGGGTTAACGTATAAAAGTTTTTAAAAATATATATTAGGGGTTGGGTAGATGAAGCAGTAGGGAGAAGGGAGGAGGAATAGTTTTATAGAAAATAAAGAAATTCTAAATTCACAAAATAATTATTGCATGTTTTTTAGAGCAACAACATGTTTTTAGAGCAATACATGTTTTTCTAGAGTAATGACACATTGTAACTTTCAATAGCTAGGACATCCTTCATAGTATCATTGTTGAGGTATATGTTTTGTCATTTTGATTGAATTTCTATTAAAAAGAACGAATGTCATGAAGATTAAAAATTTAAGTGGCATGAATGCAACCACGCCACATGACCCGTCATTACTATAAAAAGTCCGATTAGTGTGATACATATAGATAAAAAAGAGACATCAAGTTACACATATTGAGGGATTGTATTTTTAAGTCCAATATGAATCTTGTTGGGAATGATGCCAATTTTGGCATTTAAAATTCTGTTAAAAATTAGACAATTTATATTTTTATAAATACTCTAAAAATATAATTTTAGGATGTTTTAGGACTTATTTATTTTTTCATATGTTTGTTTAGTCAAGTAGGACCAAATAAGTTATTTTCAATGATTTCCTAAAAATAGCCGAAAGACGAAAACTAGACCGTTAACTATTAGTTTCTCGGATAAGTACCAAATTCTTGTGTAGTCATCCCCAAAGAGGTGGGAAACACTTTCTAAGTTAAGATAACTACAAATATACAATTTTTATGTCAATCCCTATATCTGAGGCTGCTTTATTGCTAATCTAAAACACATAAATAATATATACAATATTCACACTAATCTAACCATTGGGGTTGGGATGAAATCCCGAAATCCACATTCACACGATTGAGGATATTGCTTTCGTAAGTGAAATAGGTTAGAAAGCTATTACGATGAAAGAAGCACGGTAGAAAAGAAATGGGAGAAACGTATTTTCTTTCGAGTAAACACGAGCACGAAATAATCATACGAGTTTTAGATCACGAGATATAGTGTCAGAGATAATTAGAAACAACGAGATTCTATGCGAAGAATAGCTTTAAGATCATGAACATAAGAACAACTTTGTCTTAAATAAGATATATTCCACAACACAAAGTCTGTGAAAACAATATCAACTTCTATTCTTCAAAATGATTGAAAGAAAACACAAAGTTTTCTCCTTTCGATAGCCTCTTAATGCTTCAAAAATTCTCGACCCTTTAGAATGCACAAGCATCCCTTATTTATAACAAAAGAAGCTAGAGATTAAACAGGACAGATCCTGAAAAGTAGCATGCTAACTAGAGTTCAGCTTTGCATGATTCTCACGCAGGAGATCAAGTCAAAGTATGAATTAAAAATAATGACAAAATGGAAATAAAAGATATGTCATTCTAAAAATAGAAATGACATGGGACGTTGGAGCTCAATCCGAGTCATCATCTTTTGATTCTTCTCCTTTCTCTTCCTCCAGCTGAGACTGTTTGTTACGGAACTCCTGGAACTTCCGAATAATGCCTTGCATTTCATTTTCATCAGGTGCAGTGGAATGATCATTCCACATTTCGCAGGTCTCATGGATATCAGCGCTTTGCTTGGGAAGCTTTTTCAACCTTTTCTTGAGCTTTCTTAAGGCCTCAACGTATGTTCAATCCTCACTGGTGACCCGACCAATGACTTGAGGTCGAATCCATCTATAGTTCATGTTGAGCAGTCTCTTGAACTTGTTTGAAGAGATCATCTGGATAGGGCACTTGAGTTCCCAACTGACACCTTTGGACAAATCTTTAGCAATTCTTCTTCCAGATCACTTTTCCCATCGATCAATTTATCTCTTGATTCTCTCAACTTGCTGCAGGCTTCGTTGAGGATCTTTACTCTGAACTTGATGGCCTTGATCAGTTGGAAGTGTTTATCTGTATGTGGAAGAACGCCTTCTTCTACCAAGAGATGTGCTGGTATTTGCTTTAGCACTTGGAGAGCTTCACAAGTCAAATCAAGCTGTCCCCAAGTTCTTGATGAATTCCTCATCCATCTTCTCTCCTTCCTTGAATCTCTGCCCAAGGGTGATGAACTTTCACCACGTCTTGAATTACTTCCTTCCCTTGTTGGAGCAACTTTTGGATCCATTCATCAACCACCCTTCCTTTTTTAGTAATCTTCTCAATCGTAGGCACCAGGTGAGAAATCAAATCCAGCGAGAAGCGAGAAGAAGATGGTATGGATTCGGGGGTGTTGAGAGTTTAATCAAAACCTCTGTCATCTGCTCCACTTTTTCCTTAAGCTCATTTCTGCTGTCCTTTGTTTCTTTCAACTTTTGGCACAGGACGTCTATGGAATCCTTTGCATCTTGTTGCGCCCCTTTTCTTTGTCACTTTCCTAGAGCCACCACCTGGTTACAGTAATCAGCAATGTTACATCATCTTTAGTTTTGTCAGCTGAGGGAGTGGCAATCTCTGCGAACTTATCTCCTGAAGCATCCACCAAAACCCTTGAAACTGTTTTGGGTTTCTTGGCTGATCTCGCAGTAGAAGCCTTAAGTGAGCTGAAATCAAAGGCTGGTAGGGGTACAATCACTTTCCTCTTCCTCGGAGTTTGCTCGAGTAGCCATTGTGGTGTATCGGAGAAGCGCCAATGTTGTAATGTGCGGTATTCTACTCTCGGGGAGCGATTCTACTATTGGAGGGGGAGCAGCGATCAACGTGGTAGTAGGTGCAATGAATAGAGGCACGAGTTGTGGGGGAGTGTTGGTGATCACTTGGGTTCCAGCGAGAGAGGGTGAGAGCCGGAGAAAATATTGGCCATGCTTGAAGAAGTGGATGGGGAATGAGGAGGCTGAAGTGGTTGTTGAGGGGGAGGCACAGATTCAGTTTCCAAAGCCTTGACTGCAAGAGATAAGGTCTCTCCCGTTGAGCAATCAGCAAATGGTGAAGTCAAGGGCTGACTTCCTCCTTCTTCCAAATTAATTTCTCCTATTTCTGGTGGTGTTGGTGATTCTGGCACATCCACCGTTTGAGCTGGAGAGATAATTGAAGAGATTGGTCTTTCTTTCCTCTTCTTGGGAATCTTGATTTTTATAGACCCCCCAGTAGATTCCTTGTCCTTCTTCTTTTTGGAGGGCCCCGCCTCAGAAGCAGCCAATTTTGGAAACTTGTCATCTTTAAAATTCATGCCCCGAAGAGCCATTTCTTTGTGCGAGCGAAAATGGGCTGACCTATCGGTGATAGAGGCTTTCTATTTGGCCGACCAATCAATAGGTGGAAAAATGTATCGATCTTCGTTAAGCCCATCATAGGACATATCCAACACACTTTCATTGTCGGTCGTGCCATCTGGCAAATCGAAAAGCTCTAGCGTCGATCTCATCAATAGTTAACCTCTTATTATCTTTTACTGCGAACTGACTTCGTTACGCAGATCCACCCAGATATCCTCAATGTCGGGCCTGTGCAGATGTAGGGCTCCATAGGTTCTCAGTACTCCTCGGATGTCAAAACCATCCCGAGACTTCATATGCTTCTTTAATTTCTCCTGGAGTTCACATTCGACATTTTTGGCCTTAGCCACTTTGTTGAGCAAGTATATCTCCCATAGGGGTGGGAAGGATCTGCTTTGCCTTATGCTTGCTCTGTTGGAATTTGTGAAAATCCAATAGTTGTCTGACCAATTCTATTAGTATCAATCTATCTCCAGGATAACGAGGCAGACGGAAAGGCTCTCCAGAGTACATGACCGTTCGAAGGTAGGTAAACTTCTTAAACTGTAAGAAGATACATCCCCATTTAGATACTTGACCCCATGCCTCGTCGAGACCCTTGTCTTTCTCACAGGTTGGTGGCGATGTTCTCGTAGAAAAAGGCGTCATTTACCCTCCTAAAATGATCCTTGGACCCCTTCTTAGTTATTTGAGGATAATACTTATAAGTTTGGATTTGTCGTTACTGCTTCCTTTAGTCTCGGCCAGGGATAGCTCCTCATTCCAGTGTTTTTGCATAGGCCACATATGAGAACATATAAAACTTTCCGGTTGACGGGACCGTCGTCACATGGGAATCAATTTCATCAGCGATAAGGGTTCCCGATCGATCCCTTGCTTGTTCTTCTTGATGGTGACCATAAATTGGTACATCCATCCATGAAATAAATTTGATTCCGGCAAGCCAAAAACCCGGCTCAGTAGGGTGATAATATCGTTGATTTCTTGTATGAAATCCGATCTAGGGATAGTTCTTGGAAATCTAGATATTACTGGTTTTGCCTTGACCAAGAACTTCTTATTGACATCCCTAATGCAATTTTCCTGGTTACTGTCCCAGGCCTTCTGAGCCGACTTGATGTCTAGGGCCCCATACTCTTCAAAATTTGGTAGTTTCAGGAGATCATCAAAATAAGCTCCATCTAGTTTGATAACTACTTCACCAGCCTGATTCCTTACGGAACGAGAAGCTGAGTCGTAGCTGGATGCACACGCCAAAACAAACTCTGGACATTGGGCAGACATGGGGAAGCCTGCTGCAAGGGGCAAGCCACTGTTAGCTAAAGCCACCATCCATGGGGTTTGAGAAGAACTCTTCACCCTATTCCAAAAGTCGTCCATATCTATGTTGCCCATTTCGGTATCACGATATCATAATTACGATCGATATATGGCGGGGGGATTACGGTTTCTTAAATTTGTATTTCATCTGCTAGATTTTTCGGCCTTCTCCTGTGATGAACCAGGATCCGACATGAAGAATATTGGAAGGAGAAAGGCTCGGAACTCGGAGATCTTTGTGCACCTTTGAAAAACTGATTGGTGAATGCGTCGGAAGAGAGGAGAACCCGACACGCGAGAAGAAGATATCGGAAAACTTAGTGAACCCGAGCAGTCGATATATGTCGGAATCTTGGCGAAACCCGACACTTGCTTTGATGGCGGAAAGCGAGGAAAACCCGGCACTTGCGGAACTGAAGAAAACCCGGCGTCCACTTTGATGGCGGAACTTAGGAGATGCCGGCACTTAGTGTTGAGGTCGGAATGTTGAAAAACCCCGTCACTTGAGCTTCCTTTGTTCTTGGACTTTTGAATCTGCAAACACAGACCTTCAAAATCAGGAAACAAAAACAGTCTTTCCTTTGAATTTCTACATATATAAACTTCCTTTCTTTTTGTTATTCATATTCCATACATCATGCAAGTAATTGGAATTTGGAAGGAACAGCACCATTGATAGTCTCAAAAGAAAATAAACCTAAAAACCCAAAACCCTTTCCAAAACAACACGAGAAAGAAGAAGGAAGAAAAACCCTCAACAATGGCGAAGAAATTGGAAAGAAAATACACGCGATCGATCCGAGAAAAATCAAGAATAAAGAAGGAGCGAAAAATACCTTCAATTGAGGCAGGTAAAATCGAAAACAAGCGATCCGATCACAGTAGCGAGTTTGCGGGTTTTGGGAGCGGAAGAGCATGCGAAAAATCCACGAATTAAAAATATGAACGGTAAGAATGACGTGGAAATCCGGGTATTTATAAGAAAATCAGTAATAAATACACTTCAGCTCGGCACGTGCCACCTCACCAACCATTCGGCATGAATGCCACGTCAGTATGTTGGAGGAGTCCGAAAACCCGACACGAGGAGATTTAGTGCATTTCGGGTTTCGGGCTTCGGAAAACATGGAGCACAAAACATGTTTTGAATCATGAATGTTCCGATGCATTGAACTTCCGAAAACCCGATTACAAAGGATTGAGCGGACTTCGGGAATCGGAGAACATGGCGCATAAAACATGTTTTGGAACATGAATGTCCCGATGCTTTAGAGTTCCGAAAACCCGAATACAAAGGATTGTCTTAACACAAGGCGGGTCTCGGGTTTCGGAAGTCACGCGACACAAAGCATGTTTTAACTCAAGTATGTTCCGATGAGTTGAATTTCCGAAAACCCGATTACAAAGGATTTTCTCATTGCAAGGCGGGTTTCGGGTTTCGGAGGTCATAAGACATAAAGCATGTTAAAACTTATGTCAAGCTGTTAGTAACACCCGAAAACCCGATTTTCTCTAAAAGAGGTCATGATGCAAAATCACTTCAAAAATTTTGTAGGGGTTATCCGATCGTTTCGTTGTGAACTCAAAACGGGGATAACAGCTGGCTCCAGTTGGGGACTTTCTTTGTAATACCAAAGGAAGAGAACTCAGAATCTCTGGTCTCGCGGACCAGGGCCTTATCCATGGGCTACGGGGTCAAGGAGAAAACCAAAACAAAACAAAACGAAGAAAGAAAGAAAGAAAACCAAAAGCAAACACACAACAAAAGCAAAATATGTACAATGCAAGAGAGCATCTTGCATTAATGGTGGAACAGCTTTAGATGTTGTCCACTGAAAGGCAAAGGAGTAACCCTCCATCCAGGATATGATAGAAGGAAACTATTTTCACCATTGACTCGTGGATCTTGAAAGGTCCTTTCCATAAAGAATCAAATTTTCCATGCATTCCTTTTTGTTCTCTTCTTTTATCCCAAAGCAACACGAGATCTCCAATCTGGAAGTCACGTTGCTTGGATTTTTTATCAAAAATCTTCTTCACCCTGCTCTGATGATCTGCTATACGATCAATCACCTTGATTCGCTCTTCTTCTAGCTTGGTTAGGTACATAACCCTCTTTTCGATTGAATTCTGAAAAGCTACATCTTGACCTTTACGCTAATGTAAGGCCGGCAATTCTACTGAGATAGGAATTTCAGCATCAATCCCGTATAGCAATTGAAAAGGGGACATCCCTATGGCTCGCTTTGGAGTGATCCGATCAGCCCACAACGCATCATACAATGCTTTGTGCCAATTCCTTTGATTTTCGTCTACTAATTTCCTGATTATAGTAACCAGATTCTTATTGCTGGACTCAGCTTGCCCATTACCCTGGGGATAATAGTCAGATGAATGAGCCAAAGTAATGCCGAATCCATAGCAAAACTCAGTTAACTCATGTGACGAGAAATTGGAAGCATTATCCGCTACAATCTTATGAGGTACACCGAATCTAACAATTATGTTTTCCTTAAGGAATTTGCAAACAGCTTCAGAAGTTGCTTGCTTGATTGTACAACCTCTACCCACTTGGTAAAATAATCATGCGGATTAGCACATAGTTGTGTCCAGACCTTTGGAGCGAGGATTCAATGTTCGATAAAATCAATCCCCATTGGCGAAAAGGTTCTTGATCACCACGGGCTTGAGAGGAAGAGCTGCTTTAACTTGGGACGACCAACAAAATGTTGACAAGCTTCACATTTAGACACCCATTCTGCTGAGTCCCGGAAAAGAGTAGGCCAATAATACCTAGCCCGTAAGATCTTATACGCTGTTACAGAAGACGAAAAATGTCCTCCGCATGCTAGGCTATGAAAGGATTCTAATAACTTTTCCTGTTGCGATTTATCAACACAACGCAAGAAGACACCATCGATACCTTTCTTGTATATTGCATTATTCCACAAAAGGTATTTCGCAGATCTCAACTTGATGGTCCTCTTCTCTTTTTGATTTAAATGCGGAGGGCATTCACCATAAGTTAGGAAGAAAGCGATGTCCGTGTACCATTCATCGGTCGTACTGACAAAAAGCACCGTAGGCAGTTCTGAAGAAGTATCTTGATCCTTCTCGCACTCTGCTTCAGCATGATTCTCTGCAATCAATTGACACAGGCCCCTTCCTCGTACCAACTTGGTAGGTTTGATGTCCAAGTCATACTCCTGAACCTTAGCAATCCAAGTACCTCTTTGGCTTCCCAGCTCTTGTTGAGTCAGAATGGATTTAACAGCAGTATCAGGAACGAGAACACGAGTATGAGAATTCAGTACATAGTACCTGAAGTGTTTTACTGCTCTTACCACTGCGTAAGCATGTTTTTCAATCTGCGACATCTTCAATTCATGCTCTTTCAACGGACAGCTCATGAATGCGATAGGAGCTTCGATGCCTTCTCCATTTTCTTGCATCAGGATCGCTGACACTGTGTGGGCAGAAGCATAGCTATACATGATGAAATCTTTCTTGAAGTCTGGACATACTAAGACAGGAGCACTAGCAACTGCCTTTTTTATTTCTTCAAATGCCAGCTTCCCTTCTGTACTCCATCGAAATGGAATTTTACTTTTCATCATTCGAGGATATCCTTGGTCTTGTCGTGAAAAAATCAGTATAAATCTTCTCAAAAAATTAACCTTTCCGAAGAAAGAATGAACTCTGTTTTACTTGTGGGCAAGGTAAGGCTCACGAATAGCCTTTACCCTTGCAGGTCAATTTTAGTTCCTTCTCTAGTCACAATATGACCAGTGACTTTCCTACGTAACCCCGAACATGGATTTCTTAGGATTCAATGAAATTCCGTGACGTCTGCATCTCTGAAGTACCTGTTCTAAATGATCATAATGATCACTTCGTTTTTTAGAAAAGACAGTCAAGTCATCCAAATACACGACTATGACCTTACCCATCAGATCTCTGAATGCTAGGTCCATAGCTCTCTGAAAAGTAGCTCTGCGTTGATCGAAGCCGAATGGCATCCTCACATGTGCAAAGTACCCCATGGGGTCGTGAAAGCTGTCTTGTGTTGATCCTCTGTGGTTACTTCGACTTGATTATATCCTGAAAACCCGTCGAGCATGGATAACATTTCAGATCCAGTTACAGTTTGTAATACCTGATCCATGATCGGCAAGGGATAGTTATCCTTCAGCGAGGACTGATTCAAGTTCCGAAAGTCAACACAAATCCGGATCTCGCCATTCTTCTTTCTGACAGGAACAATGTTTGCAATCCAAGTGGAATGATGGATTGGGAAAATAATCCTAGCATCTAACATCTTCTGAATTTCTGCCAGGATTGTCCCTGAAATCTTCGGATTATAATGTCTTTGCTTCTGTCTATACGGCTTGACATCATGCTTCAAAGGAATACTGTGCTGAACATCCTTGGGCTTGAAAGATTTCAAATCTGCATAGGACCATGCTAACACATCGATGTATTTCTTCAAAAGCGAAGTGAATCTTTCCTTCTCTTCAGGAGAACAACATTTACCGATATTCACCATCCGAGGTTGATCAGATGAACCTAGATTGATTTGATCCACTTCAGAGGAAGAAGCTCCTTCAACTTGCCTTTTTTTTTTTGGATGAAGCGATCATGTTTGTCAAACAGACCCTCCAGAGAAACCAGACCTTTTGGTATCTTGTTGCCTTTCAGCTGGATAAATTCACCATCAACCTCTTGATATGGATCTAAAATAGTTTCACGAAAGGCTGATTCCGAACCTTCAAAATACAGTTCACTGAAATTGTCAGCCTTTTCCAGGAAAGCCAACACTTGTTGATCATCATTGAATACCTGCCAGTGAGTTGCATTATCAGGGATGCTAGGGCGGTACACAATCTCGATAGAGTATGTGTCTTGCTTGAACTGAGGATGAGGAAGAAGAAGAGATGCAGATACGGCCAAAGAATCAGCCTTGTCATTATAATCTCTTAAAACTGCCTTAATAGAAAATGCATCAAAGCATTCTATACTATCCCACACTTTGTTCCTATAATGCCTCAACCGATCATTTTTCACCTGATATACACCCCTGACCTGATTAACAATCAGCTCTGCATCTCCCTGCACCTTGAGATTCTTGATTCCCTTCTGTCTGGCCAATTCTAATCCTAATAACAGGGCTTCATATTCGGCCGTGTTGTTAGTATTATCAAATTGCAACTTATAAGCTGATGGGAAAATCTCGGAGCTAGGAGATATGAGAACAACACCAGCGCCTGATCCAGAAGTTGAGCAGCTACCATCAAATTCGAGCGTCCAAATTGCATTGGGATCTTCCTCTTCCACATCTACAATGGGTATCTCTGAAGCCATGAAATAATTCCCGAAGCTAGCATCTTCGAAAAGAATCTGAGCCTTAGGATCATCTGATTTAGTCACCAAATACTTTGCCTGCGGTTCAGGATGAAGAACCTGTTGAACCCCTTTGACTGGGATCTTAGCTTTGGTCCAATCCATACTAATCTCTCCTCCGACATCTTTACAAAATCCTCTACCCAAGAGAATGCCGTAAGCTGCAGGAATATCTGCAACTAGGATAGTCATTTTCACTCTCTTCTCAGGAAAAGCAACAAATGCGAACTGTGCGTCCTTAATTTGACCAATCAGAGGGACTTGTTTAGTTTCCATGGAATAGCACCGTCCATATGATTTAGTCAAAGTAAGCCCAAGGGCATGGGCCACTTTTGCGGGCATAACATTATCAGAGGCCCCTGAATCAATGATGCAATTGCTGAGTTTAAACCCATTTATAAGTAGAGACAAATAAAATGGTTCAATCTTTCCTGAGGAAGAAGCAGAAGTCAGATTATTCTGAGGTGTGGGTTGAGTAGGATTTGAAAGGAGACCTTTAGCGGTGATGGAGCAGCCGCTTTACTTACGATGAACTTGGCCGACTTTTCAAATTGTTTGGGATTATTGAAGGTATTACCTTGACATTTGAATTTTGGTTCTCTTTGCATGATCAATAATATCGAAAGCAGTGTAAGAAGGAATGATAGTAGGCTCAGTTCTAATTATATGAGCTTGTGCTGGGGCACTGACCTTAGGAGAAGGAGAATAAGGAGCAGCTGTCTTTTTAGTAACCTCTCTTTCAGTTTGCGCCGAAATAGGGGTACCCCTTTTGACTATGGATACAGGAGGTTCCTTATTCTTCTCCTTAGTATTTTCCAGAGGCTTTCTGGGAACCTGAGATTGGGACCGAGTGAAAACAGCAAATGATTGACCATCTGGCTCACATTCATCTTCATCATATTCCAAATAACCAATGCTGGAGTCGCCAGCTGACTCATCATAAGACTCATCAGCATATCCTGAAGCTTCGAAATCCTCACGGGAATCTTGTTCTTCTGGTTCATCATCTTCTTCAATTATTTCCACTGCTGCATTAACAGGCGGAGCTTCAATTGCTAGTCTCGGCTGAGCAGGAGCTAACCGTGGCCTATCTCTGGCAGGTGCACCATTGTTATTAAAATTCCACCTAGGGATATCCCGGTACGGAACATTGCTCACCTGCTGAGACACTTGCTTCTTTAAAGCAATCAAATCATTAGCCATTTTTTGAAACATAGGGTCAGTATTACCTTGAGAAGAACCTTGATTTTTGATTTTGGGTATATCTTTCTTGATCCTTCCGGCTAAGATGAGATCATCCTCTATTTCAGTAGCCGTTGACTGAGCAGTAGCCAAATCTGGGATAACCGACCTTCGTAATAAAAAACTTATATCAGGAGGTTGAGCATTGATGAAGAAGCACTTTTGGTTTTCCAAAGTTGGTACAGCTATAACTGGAATTTTCCGGATCAGCTTATTGAACTTAGCCACGAATTCCCGCATAGGTTCATGCGATTCCTTCTTCATATGAGTAAGCTGAGCTAACAATGCATGAGAATCTTCGGCTGGTTTGAAACGTGCCTCAAACTTGGTCCGCATGGTAGCCCAATCTGGAATGCATGCATTCGGGAGGTGATAAAACCATTCAGCTGCTACTCCCTGCAATGTTTCAACGAAGAGTCGAACAGAGACATCTTCGTGGGCTACTCCGAGGACACCGCATGCAACAAAGAAAGACGCAATATGCTCATCAGGATGCTGCTTCCCATCCCCATTGAACTTGGGAATGTTTTTCGTGATCACGTGGTAACTCATGCAATGGAGGAGTCAAAGTAAGAGGACCAATGACTGCACCCCAAGGCACAGGTTGAACCGCCATCCTTCTGAAAAGAGTGCGTACAGGGATCCGGGTATCAGACAAGAGTAGTGCACGACAAGTTGCAGATGCTTCCCGTTCTTGAGGATCCATTTCTCGAGAGCAGGTGAAGAACTTCTAGCTCGGTTAGAGGCAATATTTGTTGGGAGAAAGGCTGAAATTGTGCTGTTGCAGCAACTCAAAGAGTGGATCAATTTCACCTTGAGCTCGGCGAGACCGAGTGAAGACCCTCCTGGCCAGCTTGAACTGAAAGGAGATCTTATTAAAAATAAGGCAAATATGGAGTCGCCAGACACCGAGAGGATAAGCTTTATACTATTGATCCGTATTTCCCCAGCGGAGTCGCCAAAAACTGTTGGTTGGATATTTTGTCAAACCAAAATATGAGGTTCAACCACAGTACATGGGATAATATCCCTCCTCAAAGACAGGTGAGGCTGCCTGTTTATTGCTAACCTAAAACACAGTAAATAATATATACAATATTCACACTAATCTAACCATTGGGGGTTGGGATGAAATCCCGAAATCCACATTCACACGATTGAGATATTGCTTTCGTAAGTGAAATAGGTTAGAAAGCTGTTACGATGAAAGAAGCACGGTAGAAAAGAAATGGGAGAAACGTATTTTCTTTCGAGTAAACACGAGAGCACGAAATAATCATACGAGTTTTAGATCACGAGATATAGTGTCAGAGATAATTAGAAACAACTTTGAGATTCTATGCAAAGAATAGCTTTAAGATCATGAACATAAGAACAACATGTCTTAAATAAGATATATTCCACAACACAAAGTCTGCAAAACAATATCAACTTCTATTCTTCAAAATGATTGAAAGAAAACACAAAGTTTTTCTCCTTTCCAATAGCCTCTTAATGCTTCAAAAATTCTCGACCCTTTAGAATGCACAAGCATCCCTTATTTATAACAAAAGAAGCTAGAGATTAAACAGGACAGATCCTGAAAAGTAGCATGCTAACTAGAGTTCAGCTTTGCATGATTCTCACGCAGGAGATCAAGTCAAAGTATGAATTAAAAATAATGACAAAATGGAAATAAAAGATATGTCATTCTAAAAATAGAAATGACATGGGACGTTGGAGCTCAATCCGAGTCATCATCTTTTGATTCTTCTCCTTTCTCTTCCTCCAGTGAGGCTTTTGTTCGGAACTCCTGGAACTTCCGAATAATGCCTTGCATTTCATTTTCATCGGTGCGGTGGAATGATCATTCCACATTTCGCGAGTCTCATGGATATCAGCACCTTTGCTTGAGAAGCTTTTTCAACCTTTTCTTGAGCTTTCTTAAGGCCTCAGCGTATGTTCAATCCTCACTGCCCGACCAATGACTTCAGGTCGAATCCATCTACGAGTTCATGTTGAACAGTCTCTTGAACTTGTTTGAAGAGATCATCTGCTGATAGGGCACTTGAGTTCCCAACTGACACCTTTGGACAAATCTTTAGCAATTCTTCTTCCAGATCACTTTTCCCATCGATCAATTTATCTCTTGATTCTCTCAACTTGCTGCAGGCTTCGTTGAGGATCTTTACTCTGAACTTGATGGCCTTGATCAGCTGGAAGTGTTTATCTGTATGTGGAAGAACGCCTTCTTCTACCAAGAGATGTGCTGGTATTTGCTTTAGCACTTGGAGAGCTTCACAAGTCAAATCAAGTGTCCAGTTCTTGATGAATTCCTCATCCATCTTCTCTCCTTCCTTTGAATCTCTGCGAGGGTGATGAACTTTCACCACGTCTTGAATTACTTCCTTCCCTTGTTGGAGCAACTTTTGGATCCATTCATCAACCACCCTTCCTTTTTAGTAATCTTCTCAATCGTAGGCACCGATGAGAAATCAAATCCGGCGAGAAGCGAAGCGAGAGATGGTATGGATTCGGGGTGTTGAGAGTTTAATCAAAACCTCATCCATTGCTCTCCACTTTTTCCTTAAGCTCATTTCTGCTGTCCTTTGTTTCTTTCAACTTTTGGCACGGGGGCGTCTATGGAATCCTTTGCATCTTCTTTGCGCCCCTTTTCTTTGTCACTTTCCCTAGAGCCACCACCACAGTTACACAGTAATCAGCGGTTTGTTACATCATCTTTAGTTTTGTCGGTGAGGAGTGGCAATCTCTGCGAACTTATCTCTGAAGCATCCACCAAAACCCTTGAAAGCTGTTTTGGGTTTCTTGGCTGATCTCACGGTAGAAGCCTTAAGTGAGCTGAAATCAAAGGCTGGTAGAGTGCAATCACTTTCCTCTTCCTCGGAGTTTGCTCGAGTAGCCATTGTGGTGTATCGGAGAAGCTGCCAATGTTGTAATGTAATGGGTATTCTACTCTCGAGGGGAGCGAGATTCTACTATTGGAGGAGCAGCGATCAACGTGGTAGTAGGTGCAATGAATAGAGGCACGGGTTGTGGGGAGTGTTGGTGATCACTTGGGTTCCAGCAGAGAGGGGTGAGAGCCCGGAGAAAATATTGGCCATGCTTGAAGAAGTGGATGGGGAATGAGGAGGCTGAAGTGGTTGTTGAGGGGGAGGCACAGATTCAGTTTCCAAAGCCTTGACTGCAAGAGATAAGGTCTCTCCCGTTGAGCAATCAGCAAATGGTGAAGTCAAGGGCTGACTTCCTCCTTCTTCCAAATTAATTTCTCCTATTTCTGGTGGTGTTGGTGATTCTGGCACATCCACCGTTTGAGCTGGAGAGATAATTGAAGAGATTGGTCTTTCTTTCCTCTTCTTGGGAATCTTGATTTTTATAGACCCCAGGTAGATTCCTTGTCCTTCTTCTTTTGGAGGGCCCCCTCTCGAAGCGACCAATTTTGGAAACTTGTCATCTTTAAAATTCATGCCCCAAGAAGAGAGCCATTTCTTTGTACGAGCCAAAATTAGGGCTGACCTATCGGTGATAGAGGCTTTCTCGCTGGCCGACCAATCAATAGGTGGAAAAATGTATCGATCTTCGTTAAGCCCATCATAGGACATATCCAACACACTTTCATTGTCGGTCGTGCCATCTGGCAAATCAGAAAGCTCCAGCGTCTGAATCTCATCAATAGTTAACCTACTATTATCTTTTGCGACTGCAACTTCGTTACGCAGATCCACCCAGATATCCTCAATGTCGGGCCTGTGCAGATGTAGGGCTCCATAGGTTCTCAGCACTCCTCGGATGTCAAAACCATCCCGAGACTTCATATGCTTCTTTAATTTCTCCTGAAGTTCACATTCGACATTTTTGGCCTTAGCCACTGTCGAGCAAGTATATCTCCCATAGAAATTGGGAAGGATCTTTGCTTTGCCTTATGCTTGCTCTGTTGGAATTTGTGAAAATCCAATAGTTGTCTGACCAATTCTATTAGTATCAATCTATCTCCAGGATAACGAGGCAGACGGAAAGGCTCTCCAGAGTACATGACCGTTCGAAGGTAGGTAAACTTCTTAAACTGTAAGAAGATACATCCCCATTTAGATACTTGACCCATGCCTCGTCGAGACCCTTGTCTTTCTCGGCCACAGATTCGGTGTGAGATGTTCTCATAGAAAAAGGCGTCATTTATCCTCCTAAAATGATCCTTGGACCCCTTCTTAGTTATTTGAGGATAATACTTATAGACTGGATTTGTCGTTCTGCTTCCTTTAGTCTCTAGCCCGGGATAGCTCCTCATTCCAGCTGCTGCATAGGCTACATATGAGAACATATAAAACTTTCCGGTTGACAGGACCGTCGTCATCTGGGAATCAATTTCATCACTGATAAGGGTTCCCCAGTCAATCCCTTGCTTGTTCTTTTTGATGGTGACCATAAATTGGTACATCCATCCATGAAATAAATTTGATTCCGGCAAGCCAAAAACCCGGCTCAGCAGGGTGATAATGTCGTTGATTTCTTGTATGAAATCCGATCTAGGGATAGTTCTTGGAAATCTAGATATTACTGGTTTTGCCTTGACCAAGAACTTCTTATTGACATCCCTAATGCAATTTTCTTGGTTATTGTCCCAGGCCTTCTGAGCCGACTTGATATCTAGGGCCCCATACTCTTCAAAATTTGGTAGTTTCAGGAGATCATCAAAATAAGCTCCATCTAGTTTGATAACTACTTCACCAGCCTGATTCCTTACGGGACGAGAAGGTGAGTCGTAGGCTGGATGCACACGCCAAAACAAACTCTGGACATTGGGCGGACATGGGGAAGCTTCTGCGAGGGCAAGCCACTTTGTTAGCTAAAGCCACCATCCATGGGGTTTGAGAAGAACTCTTTACCCTATTCCAAAAAATCGTCCATATCTATGTTGCCCATTTCGGTATCACGATGTCATAATTACAGATCGATATATGATGGGGGATTACGTTTCTTAAATTTGTATTTCATCTGCTAGATTTTTCGGCCTTCTCCTGTGATGAACCAGGATCCGACATGAAGAATATTGGAAGGAGAAAGACTCGGAACTCCGGAGATGCTGTGCACACTGAAAAACTGATTGGTAATGCGTCGGAAGCAGAGGAGAACCCGACTCGCAGAAGAAGATATCGGAAAACTTAGTGAACCCGACAGGTCTGATATGTCGGAATCCTGGCGAAACCCGACACTTGCTTTCAATGGCGGAAACAGGAGATAACCCGGCACCCACTTTGATGTAATGACGGAACTTAGAAAATGCCGGCGTCCACTTATGGCGGAACTTAGAGGTGCCCAAAGGCACCTTATTTGAGGTCGGAATGTTGAAAAACCCCGTCACTTGAGCTTCCTTTGTTTTCGGACTTTTGAATCTGCAAAATAGCCTTCAAAATCCGGGAAACAAAAATGCAGTCTTTCCTTTGAATTTTCACATATAAAACATCCTTTCTTTTTGTTATTCATATTCCCATACATCATGCAAGTAATTGGAATTTGGAAGGAACAGCACACGCAATTGATAGTCTCAAAAGAAAATAAACCCTAAAAACCCAAAACCCTTTCCAAAACGACACGAAAGAAGAAGGAAGAAAAACCCTCAACAAGCACTTGGCAAGAAATTGGAAAGAAAATACACGCGATCGATCCGAAAAATCAAGAATAAAGAAGGAGCGAAAAATACCTTCAATTGAGGCAGGTAAAATCGAAAACAAGCGATCCGATCACAGTACGAGTTTGCGGGTTTTGGGAGCGCGGAAAGAGCATGCGAAAAATCCACGAATTAAAAATATGAGCGGTAAGAATGGCGTGGAAATCCGGTATTTATAAGAAAATCGAGTAATAAATACACTTGACTCGGCACGTGCCACCTCACCAACCATTCGGCATGAATGCCACGTCGATATGTTGGAGGAGTCGAAAACCCGACACGAGGAGATTTAGTGCATTTCGGGTTTCGGGCTTGGAAAACATGGAGCACAAAACATGTTTTGAATCATGAATGTTCGATGCATTGAACTTCCGAAAACCCGATTTTAAAGGATGAGCGGACTTGAGCGGAGAACTTGGAATCGGAGAACATGGCGCATAAAACATGTTTTGGAACATGAATGTCCAAAGATGCTTTAGAGTTAAGTTGAAAAAAACCCGAATACAAAGGATTGTCTTAACACTGAGGCGGGTCTCGGGTTTGGAAGTCATAAAGCATGACACTTAAAGCATGTTTTAACTCAAAAGTCATGATTCACTTCAATGTAGTTGAATTTCCGAAAAAACCAAATTGAAACAACAAATTTAGCCTCTCAAAATTCATCTCATTATTGCAAGTGCGGTGATTTTTACGGGTTTGGAGGATATTCATAAGACATAAAGCATGTTAAAACTTATACACAAACAATTTCTATGAATATCTTTATTTTCAAAGGACATAACTTTGAGTATTGGAGGGATGAATTGAAGATAATTCTTGTTTGGAAGGGATTTTGGGACAATATTATCAATATCAACCATATGCTGATTGGAATGTTCTCTCTCAAGATTATAAGAGAGTAAAAGGGATGAAGAGAAGGCATATCCTAACATCTACTCAAGAATTGTTAGCTGTAAAAATGATCATGAAGCATGGGTTACCTTGGAGACTTCATATCAAGGCTCTATTAAGGTAAGAGAAGAAAAAATCCAAACCCTCAAAATGAATTTTGAAAATTTAAGAATGTTAGAAAGTGAAGGTGTAGGAGATTTTTGCATAAGGGTAAATGATATGGTTCATAGAATGAGAGTTTATGGAGAAACCATTGAAGATAAAATGATTGTTAGAAATATTTTGAGATCTTTGACACCAAGATGGTTGCATATTGTGATCACTCTTGAAGAGTGTAAGGACATGAACACTACAAGTGTTGATGAATTAGTAGGTTCTCTTTTGTCCCATGAGGATAAGATGAATATATATGCAGGAAATCCAGAGCATGTACTTGAAACCAAGGCTAGAATTTCAAAGCCAAGGGAAAAAGACACAAAACAACAATAAGCAAATTTAAATAACTTTAATTCAAAGGGGAAAGAACAAGCAAATTTCATAGGGAAGAATACGAAATATTGTATTTGTCATTATTGTAAAAACTTGGACACTTTATAAAAGATTGCAGAAATTGACAACAAAGAATCAAGCTAATCAAGAGGGTGAGAAGAAGGCACTCCAATTTGAACAAAGTGAGATGAAAAATGAATCAAATTATTGTCTCACATGCAATGTGAGAAAAGAGGATGCCAAGAATATGTGATTTATTGATTTAGGTTGCTCAAATCACATGATGACACCTTTGAAAGTCAAGTGCATTTAGGAGATGCAAAATCCATTCAAATTGAAGGTAAGGGAAACATACAAATCACTTAAAGTAGAGGTAAGGGTGAAATTAATGATATATATTTTTCTCTAAGTTTGAATCATAATTTGACCACTGTTGGACATTTAGTTGAAAAAAGTTTTAAACTACTTTTTGAAGATGGAGTTTGTTCAATTTTTGATAAGAAATATGGAAATAGATTGATTGAAAATCCTACATGGAAAATAATAGGATGTTTCCACTAAGGATAAATTTGATTAATGGAGGTACTTGTCTCTCTACCATTGAGGATGTTAACATGTTGTGGCATTCAAGATATGGTCATATCAATTTCAAAAGTTTGCATATTCTTGACACAAAGGGTATGGTAAGAGGTCTTCCCAAGCTAGATTCAAAGAAGGATGATGCATAAAAGTCATGTATTATTGGGAAACATCATAGGAGTCTTTCCTATCATAAAATGAAGATAAAACAAACCTTTGGATTTAATCCATTCAGATTTGTGTGGACCAATGTCTTACAGAAGTATTGGTAAGAATTTGTATTTCATTTATTTCATTGATGATGCTACAAGGTTTATGTGGGTTTTATGTTAAAAGAGAAGAATAAAGATTTTTAACATTTTAGAAATTTCAAAGCTTTTGTTGAAAAATAAAGTGCACATTCCATAATTTTGTTATAATGTTTTTTTTAGTTTTATTCATCATAAAACATCAAGAGGCAATTAACAACTCCTTACACAACACAAAAAAATGGTGTGGCTGAAAGAAATAATATGTCTATCATGGAATTAACAAGGAATGTGTTGGAAAATAATCTCATAAAAAGATGTTGTTTACATCATAAACATGAGCCCTATAATGGCCATTAAAGATAAGACACCTTATGAGGTTTGGTATGGTTCAAAACTAGATCATTTAAAGGTATTTAGTTGTTTAGTTTTTGTTTATGTTCCTAATCAAAAGAGTAAAAATTGGATCTTAATAGTGTAGCTCATATTTTCATTGGCTATAGAGATGATAACAAAGCATACAAGAAGTATAATTATACTAGTAAAAATTGATTTGTTTCAATGGATTGTAAATTTTTTGAGAATGAAATATATGTTGATCTTGATCATGTTGCGAAGAGTGTCATGAGTGAAGGGGAAGATCCTTGAAGAAGATTTTTAGGACTTAAAAATTCCTACATAGGTTTCCAATGCTACATGAAATAATACTAGCTCTTTGCAAAAGACTAGTCATCCATCTACAACAAATCCAAGTAAGCACAAATCGTTGTTAATTCCACATCCAACAAATCAAATGTTAGATAAAAATTATAAGAGAAGAATCACAAGGCTACAAGCTCTACAAAGAAATTTATTTGATGATGCATATAATGAAAATACTATGTTTACATTATCTTCTATGGCTAATGAACCTAGAAGTTTTGAAGAAGCTAGTCAAAGGAAAGAGTGGGTTGATGTTATGAAACTTGAAATGGATTTCATTGAGAGGAATGATACTTGGACACTTATTCAACCTCATGTTGATAAGTATTTCATTGGTACCAAGTGGGTCTATAAGACCAAAGTAAACAATGATGATACAATTGATAAGCTAAAATCTAGACTTGTTGTAAAAGGCTTTGCACAAATTTTTGGTGTTGATTATGAGGAGATCATATCCATATTTCACCCCTGTGCCAAATATTGGATTGACCAAAATCCCGCATAAGAGGAAATAGAGTCAAAAGGTGGACAGAAAAGGCTTCAAAATTGGCTAAGTATAAAGGTGTAAGCGAAGAATGCCAAATGTCGGATGGAGCTGATTCAAGGGGTGAATAGAGAAAAGGTTTCTAAACAAGCCCTAGATTTGTGTGTCCTAGGGGAAAGTGGACCATCGGGAAAAATTTGATTCTTTACCCTTGTTATCTCAAAAGGGGTAAAAATTGCAAAATGGTCCGCAACTCGCCCAAGGAAAAAGTCAGCATTTGGACCCGAGTCAAAGCCAAGTGAGGAATCAGAGGAAAGGGAAAAAGATAAATTGCGGACCCGTAGGCACAATTTTTGTTCCAATCTAGTTGCCACATGTTCCATATCAAAAGGGACCCATTTTTCAAGTTGTTTTCCCACCCTCCTATACGGGCCCGATACAAACTTCTAAGGGACATATCTTTCGACTCATGGCTCAAAATATTGCAAATCTAATGTCGTTGGAAAGATCTTAGCCTCACCTACGCCATAGAGGTATGAAAATTTAATTTTGAGGAGGTTAGGTAAAGGAAAATTGAGGAAATGTCTTCGGGCCTTCAATGCAGGATCCATTTGTCTCAACAACCAGATCGGATTCGATCTGTTTCCATCATTTCCTCTTCTTTCAAGGTGTTGAATCAAGGAATCATGTAGTAAAGATGATTTGGGGCATATTTTATTAGAAGCATTAACAGCAGTGGTTAAGCTTCAACCCACTTTTCTCGCTTCCCTCTCTCTTTCTTCTCTCTAATCAAATCTATAAATACAGGGGCAGGATTCATTGTAAAGGGTTGTTCATTCTTCTTCCCGCCCCCTCTCTCTTTCTTCTCCAGGGTCGAATGTGGAGTTTAAGCCTCCTCCCTTGGCTTTGTAATGGCATTTTCTTGCCTCTTGCCCGTTAATGGTGTACTGTGTGAACTCCTGGAGTAATAAAATCTATTTCGTGATGTGTTTTGTCCATCCTTTGCTCATTTTGTTGTCTCTTCTCGCCTCTCACCATTGCAGGGTATACTGTGCATATCTCTAATGTCCATTGTAGGTTTTGGGAGCTATGTTTAAGGGGTTTGAAATGGTGTTCTGTGTGAACTTTATCCTTGGTCTGTGATGCATTTGTCCATCCTCTCCATTGCTCACCTCTCTCCATTTCAGGCAGTTGGGTTTGTGATCAGCAATTCCCTTTTCTCGGTGCTATCACCTCTGTAGTGTAGGATTTCTTTATTTTCATGCTCTCTCTCTCTCCTGGTCCCTTGGAATTGTTATATTAGGAGTAGATAGTCGCATTTCCTTCCTTAGAAGTAGTTTAGTGCTAAGATTAGGAAGAGGAACCAACCTTCTCTGAAGGATCATTCCCATTTGCAAGTCCCACAGCTTGGGGAATGATCCAATGTTATGCAAATCATACCAAATGACCATGCCTTAGAAAAGCAGATCCATAACTCATTTGGGGGTGTTGTGATTTCGCACTAATAGAGACTTATGCTCTTGTTGCAAGGAAAGATACTATAAGACCAATGCTTTTAGTTTTTACTTATAAAGGTTGCAAAATACATCAAACGAATGTAAAGAGTGCATTCCAAAATGGAGTCATTAAAAAAAGTGTATATGGAGAAGCCACAAAATTTTGAGGCAAAGAGTAAAGATTTTTGGGTATACAGTTAAAGAAGGATCTATATGGGCTCAAGAAAAATCCAAGAAATTGATACTCAAGAACTAATAATTGGTTTTTTACACAAGGCTTTATACGAAGTCAAAATGAGCCAACTCTTTACATAAAAGCATTCAGTTCTAATGTTTTGTATGTTTGCCTCTATGTAGATGATTTGATCTTCACAGGTAGCTCTATGGAGATGTTGTATAACTTCAAGGAAGATATGAAATTAGAATTTGAGATGAATGATCTTGGAATTATGAAATAATTTGTTGTTGTGGAATTATGTCAAAAGAAAGAGGAAGTATTTATTTGTCAAGCAAATTATGTCTAAGATATGTTGTTGAAGTTCAATCTTCAAGATTCTAAGGCTACAGATACTCCAATTGCAAGTGAAGAAAAACTAATGAGAGAGGATGGAATCCCTTAAACTGATGAATTTTTTTAGAAGCATGGTGAGAGGTTTTTGTATCTCACTATGACTAGACCCAATATCATTATGACCAGACCCGATATCACTTATGGGGTTTCACTAGTTTTTAGATTCATGGGCATGCTTTCACTTAAACACATATAAGCTGTGAAAAGAATTTTTATATATGTAAAAGGGACTTATGATCATAGTATTCAATTTAGATCAACAATTTCATTATGTCTTTTTGGATACTCATATTCGTATTGGGGAGGTTCTCTTGATGCTATAAAGTGTACTTTAGGTTATTGCTTCACATTAGGAAGCAATTTGGTTTCTTAGACTTCAAAGAAACAAGCTAATAGTGCATTATCCTTTATAGAAGCTGAATATGAAACCCTTACATCATCTTGTACACAAATAATTTGGTTGATAAGACTGAAACATATGATTAGAATTTCGCCCTTTGCATCAAAGGGGGAATGTTGGGAATGATGCCAATTTTGACATTTGAAAATTTGCTAAATTTAAATAATTTTATTTTGAGAAACACTCTAAAAATAGAACTTTAGGATGTTTTAAGAATTATATATTTTATTCATAATGTTTTTAGTCAAGTAGGACCAAATAAACAATTTAAAAAAAAAAAGTTGAAAAAACTAAAAAAATTGTGTCAACTGTCAGTTTAGGGATAAGTACAAATTCTTGTGTAGTCATCCCCACATAGGTGATAAACATTTTCTAAGTTAAGAAATGCAAATATGAAACTTTTATGTCATCCCCTATATTTCAGGGACATTGGGGCACATTTCCTAGAAGAGAGCCATAATTAGGCTTTGAATGCATACCTAGTTTGCATAATTTTATTCCGGAAAAAGTTTTTGCATGTTGAATTTGTCCATGGATTGCATGAGTCTATTTTTGAGTTAATTGGAAGTCTAAAATTAGTTTAGGAGTATTTTAATATTATTAGAGGTTCTATTTTGAGTTTAACTTGCTTTGCAAGTTGAGTTAAGTGACAAATTTAGCTTTTGTGTTAATAAAAGCATGACCCAAAACATGACACCATAACACTCCATTATTGTAATTTGTGCAAGTTTTTTAACTATTTTTATTGCAGGTATTCAGAATTAATAACCAACAAGATTACAAAGATTATTTTGAAGTTCAATGGTTCATACATTACACAATTTAATCATCAAGGACACAAGTAATTACACTAACTTAATCACTAGTTTTCTCGGGACTTGTTTGGATGATATAGAGCTTATTTATGGGTTATTATAGATGATATATCATAAGTTACTTCAAGTTGTTGGTTTTGTTCTCCTTCCACAACAATTCCACTTTCAAATCTCATCAAGGTTTTAAGTGGGTTTTAAAAGATATTATAATCAAATTCCCGTGAAAATGTAAGATATTGAATCCAACACTAAAGAGGTAGAAATAAAAAGGGGTATAAAAATTCGTAAGGAAAATGGGTAGTTTGGATATATGATAAAATAAGGGGTATTTTATAATTGAAAATTTGTATTGGGAGGAGTGATAATAATAGAAGATTAATATGTAGATTTGGAAATAGGGGTATTATTTAGTATCCTATAAATGCACGTGGTATGCCATCCATAGTTGATGAGATAAAATCTAAAATTTATCTAAAGGGATCCTTAAGCATGATGGAAACATCTTCTTCATGTACTCGAAATTTGATTTCGATCCTCACTAGGTAGGAATAAATTGAAAAATAATGAAGTTCTCGATTTAAGCTATATAACTTTCAAATAAGATTTATTTTTCACTTCACAAATACCTCTTTTGATTTCATATTTAGTGACCTCGAGGAGTACTAATAAAAACCCAAGAATCTTGAGGGAGTCTTTCTATATCGATATCTAACTTCTAGAGGAGAGTCTTAATTCTTGCATATAGCAATAGGGTTTGCATCCTTGTTTGGAAAGTGGAGTGGAATAATGAATTGAAAAATATGGACACCTTTTATGACTAGATAAAGACTCTACCATGCATCAAAGTTGATGTAGCATAGTAATAATTTCGAAAATAAAAGAGATAAAATGTGGACATACTTTAAACTCTCAAAGAATAATTAAGTGAGAAACTATTCTTTTGTTCAAAAAGGATAATCATGTTTCCATAACAAAGCAAGTCTTATAGCAGTGTTGTTAAACACTCATTCAATACTTTGGGGTGTGTTTACATCTCACAAAAGGAGATTATACCACAATGCCTATGTCCAACAAAATATCATAAGAACATAATTCCACTTAGGAGAAATCCTTCCATCTAAAGGAGACGCCTTTGTGACCAAGGATGATCATCATGTTCCCATATCAATGCATATCTCATAACATTGTTTTTGAACACTTATTCAATGCCTTAGAGTGTGTTTGCATCTCATAGGAGGAGGAATTTGCAATCATAGTGTTCCAACTCAACAAGAGGTCAAAGGTAGGAAACTTCATTCATGGAGCATTCACTCAAGATCCATCAAGTAGGTTCTTCATCAACAAGGAGCTTTCTTGTCTCCATATTTTCATTTCTCTCTCTCCCTCCTCTCTCTAACATTATATTTCTTCATTGGGAATGTAATTTTTCACTCTTTCATCTTATTCACTTAAGTGACTTAAATTTGCATTGTAAAAGTCCCTTTTCAAAAATAAAAAAAGGACTTAGTTTCATTCCTAGGTAAGTGCACGAAGTTGGTGGACAATTCCATGGACATAAAAACCTGAAATAAAGGTACCGCGATCACGGTTTTAAAACCGCGATCGCAGTCGTAAAACCGCGATCGCGGTTCTTGAATTCTAGGTTCGGTAATTACCGAACCTAAAACCACGATCGCGGAACTCTGAGACAAAATTTAACAGTCCCGCGACTCGTTATTTTCCTCATTTTTCATTTCGAACCATGACTTTTCCTAAACGTTTTTCACTCGCGCTTTCAATACTATCTCAAAATTGCTCATCGGACTTCTGGATAGCGATAGATTCAACCATGCCGCCAAGACGAGGAGGTAAGTCCCCGATTGTAATCATTTTTTTGCATTTTAGGTTTTTTTTTGGCATTTTCATGGGTTTTTTGAAATGTTTGTTTATGTATACAATTTTCTTGTTTTATCAGTTGGTCAGCAAGCTCGAAATCGTGCAAACCATCAAAACATTCCTCAAAACCCTCCGAACATTCCTCAAAACCCTCCTCCAAACATAGATCCGCCTCCTGTGGCTCCTTCTGTCCCCACTGAGCCAGCAGGAACACAAGATAATATCATTGGAAGAATCCAAGAAAATAAAATTGTCATTGAGAACCTAATTCAAACTATAAGACAAAATCATGCTACAAATCCATCCCACATGACTTTAGCCAATACATTGCAAACATTGATTGGCGAAGTCGAGTCTGCAACCAACCAAATACATAGATGGAACACCTTTAAGTGACTGTAGGCGGTGGTATGCGGATAAACTATCCCATGTGGCCGTCAAAGAAATTTTTTTTTGGAAAAGACCTCATTTGTGCATTATTTACCGACCCTAGAACCAATGCCCCCCGCAGTTACTTGCAAACGGTTCCCAATCCATTGGTGCCATGATGATAGAATCAAAAACAATTTTTAGGACCGATGGTGGATGGTTTTTTATTATCCACCATGCAACAACAATGAGGTTCCTCTTTACTTTTTGAAGAAATTATATTGTGAGTTCATGCTCAATGAGGTCCCAATTATTTTGACTTTTCTGAACTTTTTGGTCGAGAAGTGGCTCTGCACAGAGCAGACCTGGTGCACGCGTAGGTTAGCCTAGGATCCCCCATGCCCCAAAACCCCCACTGCCTTCAGTTATCCCTCCTACAGTGAAGGAGGTTGTGGAGATTGATACATTGCATGCATTGAGGGAGCTCACTGACACTCTCACCCAGCATAGCACCCAGATTGCATCCGGTGATGTTGGTGGAGGCGCCAGTTCTAGTGCACCACACCACTGTGGATCATGTGGTGCCGTATGCACTACAGGTGAGACATCATTTGCTGGTTCACAGGATTTCTTTTCTATAGATGAGATGCTGGGGAATGTTTTTGGAACTCGGAGCCACCGATATTTGTCTTTCACAAGTAAATTTTAAATAAATTTAAATAATATATATATATATATGTACAATAGTTTAATTCACATGTTTGAGATATTAATATATATATATATATATATATATATATATATATATATATATATATATATTTGATTGTACGTCATGTACATACATGTAAAAAACTAATTTTTTATTTTATTTTAAATAGCAAGAGCCGGTGAAGGAAACATCCGGTGTCGACATGCTAGCTATCATTCAAGGCGTGTTTCAAATGTAAGTTTCAAGTTGTACAAACTTACATTTTTAATAAATCATTTAATTGCACTAGATTATTATTATAATTTGTTTCACGTGTATGTTGTACATGTATTAATATTTTTCTCTTTTATACACAGGAGCCTGGCAGGTCATCATCTGCTCAGGGAACTGAGGCTACTGGCACGCCTCACATGAGTTTTACGCAGGTTAGTTACAAATCTCTTTACACTTTGTTTCTAATTCTTGGACCTCTGTACATGAGTTTCACTTTCTTATACTCAACCTATATATTATTTCTAGTAGGAAATGCCAATTCATTTGATATAACTAGCCATGTATGTAATCATATATTGGTTTTACATGTCTCGGAGTACCACCACACAAATAACTCCTAAAAAGTCAAGTAACTCCTATGAAACAAAGAACATATAAGCAAGATGAGTCACGATATATCTACACGAAATATTCTAAGAAATAAATAATTACAAGGAAAATCTATACCTACACGAAAACACCCTGAAGTGTAGCTTAGGTTGGTAAAAATGAGGGTCCTTGAAATAAGACCATATGAGCTACCCAAATTACAATGAAACTCTCCAAAAGTAGAGAACATGAGAAAAACCAATGGGAAAAACTCCTTTAATTTAGAGAAAAGAAGAAAGGATGGATAAAATGCTCCCTCAGAAGATGACTATGGGTTACCTTGATTAAATACAAAACTTTGTCAAAATCTTATGAAGATAGATGGCCTTCGTGCTAACATTTATAGATCCTATGTATTTAGCCTAAATAGAAGATAAAATAATAACATTTTTATTCTTTCTTGACTAACTAAATATTGATTTGTACATGTTTTTTGTATAGCTCTTAAGTAGATTTTAATATTGATTTGTACATGTTTTTTGTATAGCTTATGACTGCTAGAGAGACTCCTCCATATATGCAGACGGGAGGCTACCTAGAGATACTTTGCTACAAGATCTCGCAGATCCACTAACTGAGGTACACAATTTTTTAAATTTGTTAAATTTTGGAGGTTCATTATTTCTTATTAAACTTAAATCTACAATATCAAATTTTGTAGGTATATATGTGAAATATTTAATTTGAAAATTAATTATTTGTATGTACAACTTACCCCTCGTGAGTCTATTGTTGTCCCTGCGACGCGTCAACAACAAATTGATAGGGATCATGACATTGCGGTAAGATTTCACATGCATTTTAACTAAATTGTACAAGTTTCTAAATTTTGAATGTATTTTAAAATTTTGGGTGTTAAAAACTTGTTGTTTATGAATGTGCAAGTTAGGTTGCAGGCATGCTTAGAGACACCTAGGACCACACGGATGAAATCCGTAGTGGCATCTCCCTCCACTACATCCCCAGGTCGTGGACGTGCTACTTCTAGCAGGGCGAAGAGAGGGAAGATGTTTCATGAGTAGATTTATAGTCCACCTGGATGACACATATGTGGTCATGAGTAGATTCACAGTCCATTGTATATATATATAGCCTTTTGCGACCGCATGTGGTCCCATATGTACATTATGACACGTGCTTAGTTCGAGATGTATACATACATTATGAACTTATGTACATATATATTTTCAGAGACGTGTGCGTCTGGAGCACACTTTGTTTGATTCTTATATATATATATATATATATATATATATATATCCATGTGTGTTGGTTAAATCATATTTATTTTGGTTATTTTGGTATTATTGCTAACTCTGAGAAAGTGGGTTTTGATCTCTGTTCGGTGGATTTAGTGTATTACTTCTAGTTATATATTTTCTAGTATCTTTCTGATTATTATTTGTGGTATATTTCACCATGGGCATTTTGAATTTTTATTTTTCAAACTAAAACAATATTGTTAGCTCTATTGCCAACTTAAGTATTAGTAACTAAAGCTTATTTGAGTTATGGTTCACATCCCTCCATCTTTTAACAACTCCCAAAATAATAATTCCATAACCTATGGATTTAATGGAATTCATCAATATCATCCTGTTGTATTTGGAAAAGTGTGCTTGAAACTCTGGTGTATTTGACTGTATCTTGATAATATTACAGGTATACCCAAAATTGGGTCTGCATTGTTTGTAACTTTTGTGTGTACATATGAGTTAATCCTTGAAGTAACTGTATTGATTTTCCAATCCTGTTCTTTTGTAACTCATAATAATCCTGAAATATTGTTAAATCTGAATGATATGTGGAGCTGTATCTTTATATTATTTTTATTTGCATCATAAGCTTGTACTGTTAGATGTGCATTACTGAAACATGCCATTATAGTTGCAATCTTCTTCTTCCATATGAAACTAATACCATGAAACTACATTCTTTCAATTGCTAAAAGGATTTGAGATAAGGTTGATACAGTGACAAGAAGAGAGACAAAGAGATAGATGAAAATGATGGGTGAAGTAAAGAGTGACCATGGTTACAAAATGCCACATTGGATGGAGAAGTTAGTATCAGAGAGATAAGATGCTAGACTAAAGCAATTACAAGAAAGGATAAGAGAACAAGAACATATGTGAAAAATAGAAAAGATGATGGAAACAAGGAAGAAACGTAGAGAAAGATAATTTTGAAGGTTATTAGGCCTCATGAATCAGACTTGATATATATGGTGAAGAAGAAGAAGAACTAGCAGGAGATGTGATTCAAAGGTTGATAGAGCTTTAATGAGGTACAAGAAGAGAGAGAGAGAGAGAGAGAGAGAGAGAGAGAGAGAGAAAAGGAAAGAAGAAAGGAGGAAGAGAAGATAATTATGGTTTCACAGGAGGTCAGAGAGTTGAATCAAGAGAGTTGGGAAAAGAAAACCGTAGAACAATTTACTACCCATAATATTATAACAAAACCAAGTGTTAAGGAGAAGGTAGAAAATAAGATTCATGAGCCCTGGATGTATATCATCCTACCAAGGACAAGATGACAACAAGAGATAACATAACAACCAAGTCATTGTAATTTAATTTAAATAAATAAGGAAACGCTATATTTTGCAAACGGTGGGTCGTGGCACCGAACCGACTGTGCCGGCATGTCTAGGTGGCCAGGTGAACACTAGAGGAGGTGGTGTTTCTGTGCGCGAAAGGGTCTTTGCTTCTGGGCTACTTCCTGTTCGAGCATAGTCCCTTAAGAGCCCTGAGACCAAAATATCGTTCAACTTTGACGGGTGACTACTCGGACTCCATGGCACCTAGAGAGGCCTTGTCCGATCCGCACCTCGGCGCACGGACCCTCTCTGACAATAGCCTCTCTCGCTTTTTTCCTTCTCATTTCGGTGCTCTCATCGTCCTATCAAGCTTTGTAAACGCCGCGAAATAGTGCAATGGAGCCGAGTGTAAGGTTGTCACAACGCTATATTTTGTAAACAAGGGGTCATGGCACCAAACCGATCGCGCTCACGCACATCCGGTGGCCAGTGAATGCTAGAGGAGGCGGTGTTTCGATGTGCGAAAGGGTTGTTGTTGCCTAAGCTACTTCTTCGTTCGGCGTAGTCCCTTAAGAGCCCCGAGACCAAAATATCGTTCAACTTTGACGGTGACTACTTAGACTCCGTGGAACCTAGAGAGGCCTCATCTAATCGGGCACCTCAACATATGGACCCTCTATAATAGCCTCTCTCAATTTTTTTCCTTCTCATTTCGGTGCTCTCGTTGTCTTACTGTTTGCAAATGCGCAAAATAGTGCAGTTGGAGCTAGTATAAGGTTGTCAAATGCTATATTTTGCAAACGGTGGGTCGTGGCACCGAAATGCCTACGCCGGCATGTCCGGTGGCTAGGTGAACGCTAGAGGAGGTAGTGTTTCGGTGCACGAAAGGGTCGTTGCTTCCGGGCTACTTCGTTCGGGCGTAGTCCCTTAAGAGCCCTGAGACCAAAATATCGTTCAACTTTGACGGGTGACTACTCGACTCCGTGGCACCTAGAGAGGTCTCATCTAATCCGACACCTCGGTGTACGGACCCTCTAAAATAGCCTCTCTCATTTTTTTCCTTCTCATTTCGGTGCTCTCATGTCCTACTGTTTGCAAATGCGCAAAATAGTGTAGTTGGAGCCAGGTGTAAGGTCATGTAAACGCTATATTTTACAAACAAGGGGTCGTGGCACCGAACCGATCGTCTTGCCACATCCGGTGGCTAGGTGAACACTAGAGGAGGTAGTGTTTTGGTGCGCGAAAAGGGTCGTTACCGGCTACTTCGCTCAGCGTAGTCCCTTAAGAGCCCGAGACCAAAATATCGTTCAATTTTGACGAGTGACTACTCGACTCGTGGCACCTAGAAAGGCCTCATCCGATATGACACCTCGGCGTATGAACCCTCTACAATATCCTCTCTCATTTTTTTCCTTCTCATTTTGGTGCTCTCGCTCCTCATTTTGCTTGCAAACGCGCGAAATAGTGCAAATTGAGCCAGCAGTAAGGTCGACAAACGCTATATTTTGCAAACGGTGGGTCGTGGCACCGAACCAACTACACCAGCACATCCAAGTGGCTAGGTGAACACTATAGGAGGTGGTGTTTCAGTGCGTAAAGGGTCGTTGCTTCTAGGCTACTTCGTTCGGGCGTAGTCCCTTAAGAGCCCTGAGACCAAAATATCGTTCAACTTTGACGGTGACTACTGGACTTCGTGGCACCTAGAGAGGCCTCATTTGATTTGAAACCTTGCATATAGACCCTCTATAATAGCCTCTCTCAATTTTTTTCCTTCTCATTTCGGTGCTCTCATTGTCCTACTGTTTGCAAACGCGTGAAATAGTGCAGTTGGAGCCAGTGTAAGGTTGTCAAATGCTATATTTTGCAAACGGTGGGTCGTGGCACCAAACCACCTATGCCGGCACGTCCGGGTGGCCAGGTGAACACTAGAGGAGGTGGTGTTTTGGTGCGTGAAAGGGTCGTTGCTTCCGGCTACTTCGTTCGGGCGTAGTCCCTTAAGAGCCCTGAGACCAAAATATCGTTCAACTTTGACGGGTGACTACTCGGACTCCGTGGCACCTAGAGAGGCCTCGTCTAATCTGAAACCTCGGTGTACGGACCCTCTACAATAGCCTCTCTCATTTTTTTCCTTCTCATTTCGGTGCTCTCGTTGTCCTATTGTTTGTAAACGCGTGAAATAGTGCAGTTGGAGCCAGTATAAGGTTGTCAAACGCTATATTTTGCAAACGGTGGGTCGTGGCACCGAACCGATCACGCGGCACGTCCCGAGTGGCCAGTGAACACTAGAGGAGGCGGTGTTTCAATGCGTGAAAGGGTTTGCTGCTTCCGGCTACTTTGTTCGGGCATAGTCCCTTAAGAGCCCCGAGACCAAAATATCGCTCAACTTTGACGGTGACTACTCGAACTCATGTGGCACCTAGAGAGGCCTCGCCTAATCCGGCACCTCGCGTCACGCAACCTCTACAATATCCTCTCTCATTTTTTTCCTTCTCATTTCGGTGCTCTCATTGTCCTACTGCATTTTGCAAAACGCATGAAATAGTGCGATTGGAGCCAAACAGTAAGGTTGTCCAAATGCTATATTTTGCAAACGGTGGGTCATGGCACCAACCGACCGCACCGACACGCCCAGTGGCCAGTGAACGCTAGAGGAGGTGGTGTTTCGGTGCGCGAAAGGGTCGTTGCTTCCGGGCTACTTCGTTCGGGCTTAGTCCCTTAAGAGCCCTGAGACCAAAATATCGTTCAACTTCGACGGGTGACTACTCGGACTCCGTGGCACCTAGAGGAGTCGTTTTCAAAATTTACAACTTTTTCAAAATTTACAAGTGACTTTTTCAAAATTTACAATTTTTTCAAACAATGTTCAAGCTTCTCTTAGCTTCGAGAATTTAAAATTCTCTACTAACAATGCCAACCACGTGAAGGTGGAAGCTTTTCTGGCACCACTAACCTAAAC
>CM031242.1:1038971826-1039050628 GCA_018340775.1 Taxus wallichiana var. yunnanensis
TTCCCAAATTGTGGCTTTGAAAGGAATGAAAACATGGATGAGTCAACTGCTTGTATGAGCTAAGAAAGGTAGAAGAAGAAAATAAAATATTAAGGGAAGAGAAGAAAGTCTTGGAAAATAATTTGGTATTAATATGCTAATTTTATGAGAAAACTCTTTCCTATAGGTCACCATCAACCTTTTATGCTTTGTTTTTTAATGAACAATTTTATAAATGAAAAATTTCTAGGGCTCACCCAATGAATATGTGGAATTTGAAACTAATAAGAATTTGTGGCTACATATGCAGCCTTGAATACATCTCGAAGGAATTTTTTGTGTGAATTTTATGTCTCAGTAAATTTTTCTTTCTGGAAACACATATTCCAATAAATTTTTATGTAGGAGAGGTTTGATTAAGGTCTTTTGTCTCCACACTTCGTCATCATATAATTTGGAGAGAACAGCAGAGAAAAATTATATAAGGGAGGAGACTAATTCAGTCTTCTTATGAGACATGACTTTCTCGGTACTGGTAGATTCTTACGGCAATACAAGGTACAAACTTACTCTTTTCAACTAGTGAACAAGTACAAAGAAAGCATTTTCACATGTGTGAAAAACTTTAGGAATATGTTTTGGAAAACTTTAATATAGAATTATTTGCTTGCCGAAAAGGTGGGACTTGATCACTTAAAAATACAAGAAATGGAAATTCTTTCTCCTAACAATCTTCGGTGGTCATTGAGAAGGGCCAAGGAAATAGGAAGAATTATGTCGACATGGAACAAGATTGGGTTGGCATGTGGTTTAGACCACCACTAATATTGGCACCAATTCCTCGGTGGACTAATGATCTGGAACAACTAGTTGAGAGCTATAAGAAGTGGAGAAAGGAAGTGATTGAGTTCAATGGATATCTGCAACCCAAAATTAAGAACATGGGATACTTTTTCTAATGAGTATAATTGTAATAGGATTGTGGAATCCTTAAATAACAATGGTTAATCTGTAGTAGGAGGACTCCCTTTAACCCATAAGTCTGGGGAGTGATGAGCCTTTATAATTCCCATTCCAAGCCCCATTTTTACAACTCGTCCATCTTACCTTGTATTGAACTAATATTAGTTTTATTGTAAATAATACTTTCATTGACTTAAAGAGATGTTTTGTGCATAAATCTTGGTTATCTTTTATCTTTCATATGCTTTCTTGAATTGATTGATATAATTTGATTTTGGTGCTAACAAATGTGAATGGAAGAAATTTCATATTCGAGCATAGGACTCACATAAGCCTAGCACAAGACTCACACAGTTGAGCACAAGACTCACACAACAGAGCGCATGACTCATACAAGTTGAGTGCATCACTCACCCATTCAAAGACAAAATTTTCACAACTCATGGAACTACTTAGTTAACATCAATTCCATCACAAAACTTAGTTTTCTTAGGTGAAACTGACTCTTTAGACATAAATTTCATTTAGGTAGACACGGTTTAGTCATTGCATTAAAATTCTAACTAGCAGTAACTAGTCCTTGTGACACTAAATCCTCCACTTTGTAAGGAGTGTGATTACATGTGTTTTTCTAAACTCCAAAGATCTCTATATTCAGTTGAGTTTTGTTTACAATAACTCCACTTTCATCCATAAGATGAGTTTGACCAACAATCTACATGCATGACTACACATCAACTTAATAATTACCAATTATATTATTGTTCTGATATAAATATGTTTAGTTAACTCCTACATGTAACTCTTGCATGTAATTAGGAATAATAAGTTCTCTTGGAAGAAGAACTAGACTTTGCCTAATATATAAGGCATTACCATCATAGAATAAGTGTGGTATTTTTCTTATAAATAAAGGAAGTGCATTATAAAATCAGTGATAAATAAAGGGCATGATTATGGAATCAACTATGTTTTTGTGAGTAAGATGTTATAACTAGATCAAAGGGAAGGAGAAAGGGCCACTCCTCCCCAATGTGAAGGGAAGTGTTGTTTATTTATTATTCATCTATTTTAGTTTGTTTATTTTCAAGCATTATTGTGTTTTAATCATTTAAACTGTAATTTTACTTCTGCATGTTTCAATTCCTCATAGTTATAGAGTTAGAAGTATTTTTCCTTTGTTTTTTTCTTTTATCAGTTTTAATAAGTGAGGATGGATTCTTAGTGATATCAGTTTTTTATTTCTCAAATGATTAAGTTGCATGCTCAATGCTTTTTAAACCATTCTTTGTTCCAAATAGCCTTAGACACCACCCTGATATTGACATAATATTGAATGATTAAAGTGTGAGTATGAACGACCCCAAAGAATGGCACCAAAACATGATGAATAAGGAATAAGCTTGGGTTAGCATGTAGTTGGTCTTGATCATTAGTCCACCAAGGAACTGGTGCCAATATGAGTGGTGGTCTAAACTGCATGCCAACCCAATCTTGTTCCATGTTTGACATAATTCTTCCTATTTCCTTGGCCCTTCTCAATGACCACTAAAGATTGTTAGGAGAAATAACTTCCTTTTTCTTGTAGTTTTCAGTGATCAAGTCCCACCTCTGTTGGCAGGAAAAGAATGCCATATTAAAGTTTAGTAAAACATATGCCTTAAAGTCTACCACACATGTGGAAATGCTTTCATGTACCAGGTCCACTAGTTGAAGAGAGTAAATATGTGCCTTATACTACCATAAGAATCTACCAGGTACTGGAAAGTCATGTCTCATGAGAAGACCTAAATTAGTCTCCTCCCTTGTATAATTCTCTCTCTGTTCTCTCCAAATTATCTGATGTTAGAGTGTGGAGACAAAAGACCTTAATTGAACCTCTCCTACATACGATTTATTAGAATATGTGTTTCTTTAGGAAAGAAAAATTTATGGACATAAAATTCACACAACAAATTCCTTCCAGTTGTATCATAGGTTGCATATGTAGCCATGAATTACTTATCAGTTTCAAATTCCACAGATTCATTGGAGTGAACCCTAGAAATCTACCATTTATAAAATTTTTCCTTAAAAAATAGAGCATAGAAGGTTGTTGGTGACCTGCAGGAAAGAGTTTTCTCATATAATTGGCATATTAATGCCAAATTATTTTCCAAGACTTTCTTCTCTTCCCTTAATATTTTATTTTCTTCTTCTACCTTTCTTAGCTCATAGCAGTGACTCATCCATGTTTTCATTCCTTTCAAAACCACAATTTGGGGAAAAAAAAATTAGTTTGAGATATTTGATCTGTGGTGCTTATGATTTTCTCTTCCTTCTTTTTAGATTTTAGGGATGTAAGTTTTGCAGTTAAATTGTCGTAGTTTGTTAGATCTCATGAATAATCTAGTCTTTAATTTTGATATCCTTTTAGAGTTGTTGAATTTCCAAGTCTTTTTCAATTTTTAATTGGGAAAGGTATTCATATTTCCCTTAGAGGACAAGTTGTAACTTTTGCAACATATCTTTTGTTTGTTGCAACTCAAATTCAACTTTGGAGAGGGATAACACTTGAGGAGTAAGGGATTCCTCATCATGTGGTGAGCTAGGCTCTCCTTCAAATATAGGCATTTTCCCTTTATCTAGCAATGGAAATCCTAAGCATTGGATGGTGGATCAACAATATGTTCTTCAAAAATAGGGTTTATAGGAGATGGAGATGCTGATGGGGAAATTGTAGACACAAAATCACACACATATTACTATTTTACTATGTCACCATTATGTTGTTTATATGCATGGATCGTTAGAGTAGGTATTTACCTTAGCTCATGTTCACCTAGGTACTTTATTTAATTTTATTGTATTTATCCTCACCCACTTATGTGTGTGGATATTTATTTTATTTTATTTAGATATTAGGAGATATTATCTAGTTGTTAGGTATAGTTCTTTCCTTGATCTATGGTATTGACTAGATCCTTGATGTCTAGTTCTTTCCTAAATCTATGGTCTTGACTAGTTCTTTCCTTGATTTATGGCTTGATCTATGACCTTGACTGGTTCTTAGATTGATATTCCTTATCTATATAAGCAAGGCTCATTCTCATTGTATTTCATTGAGTTCTATAATAATATATGATATTGTTGCTCATTTGTTTGCAAAGGTTTTATTAAAGTTATTCTGGAAAATTGCTTTTATCTTATTGATCGTGGGAAATTTATTAGCATCTCGAGTTCTTGGCTTAGTATGATCTGGTTAGCGTTCCTTTTATGGTATCAGAACAAGAGATTGTTGTTGACATCCGTCAATAAGTTTCATTTTGCAAACAATTTTTTTGTATATTCATATATTCGGGATTTGTTTGTATTTTGTTGTTGCATGCATTTTTATGTAAAAGATCCTTCCATTATATTTAGAAGGTGGAAAAACCCTAAGATCGACTGTAAACTTGACCATTTCTTGAGGTAATCATTTTTAGGTTATTTTGTTGTTGCAAAGATGCGGATTGGTTCATCTTGGAATCCGTGTCAATCAAAGCAAAACCTAGAAAATCAATTTTTGCATTTTTCAAGATCCGCACTAAATTTTTATTTTGTGTTGCAATATTCTCGGTTTACGTGCAACAGGTTGTTTCAAGAAAGACATTTCTTTCCTTTTTGGTCGAGGGCCCGAGGGTTGCATTGAGATCACCTCTCTTAAACATGAAGATTTTCCAACAATTATAGACTATCTTACCAAGTTCAATTATTTGTTGACACAATTGAAGGGGAGTGGAAGAGATAAGAAAGTCAAGAGTGTGTTTACTTGACTCTATCTAAGTTGAGAGGACCATTCCAAAGTTTTGCTTCTACCTTTTTCTAGCATGGATGCCTTAGGTGACACATTCAAAATGTCGACTTAGAAAACTTTCGTGAAATACTTACTAGGAAGAATCCAAATTTTCTAACCTTGAGTCTTCCACCTCTCAAAAGGAATTCATTGCATCTAATCCTAAGGGCAAGGGAAAACCAAAAAGTAAAACTAAATCCACCCCTTCTCCATTTCAAAATGCTCCTAAACCCAAAGAAAACAACTCAAAACCCAAGGAGTCTTATGAATCCAAAAATAAGTCTAGCCTTTCATGCTTTTTTTGTGGGGTTATTGGTCATGAAGAACATAGGTGTTAGAAGAGAATGCAAGCCTTAAAGGATGGAGTCAAGAAACACAAAATTTCTATCTCTACTCCACCTCCTTCTAATCAGCATGGAAAAACACTTAATGTTGTTTGGAGATTTCAGTCACCACTGTAGACAGGTTGGATTATAGATTCTGGTGCTTCTCTTGACATAACTTCTTCCAAGGAGTCTTTTATATCTCTAGGTTTGAGTTCTACTTCCAAAATTGAGGTTGGAGATTCTTTCTTTCTTTCTGTTAAAGGAAAAGGTGACATACACATTGATGGTGGCGATGTCTAGATGCATTATATGTTCCTAACATCACCACAAATTTCTTTTCGTATATCAAATTTGTTATTCCGTCAAGGAAAAATAGTGACTTTTATACCACATGGGGCCAAAGTAGGAACTTTTTTGGAGCCTCATTCACTTTTTGCTCAAGGTATTGTTGATCATAGTTCTAGACTATATCACTTTGAGGTTTTTGATGACACTTCCTCTATAGAGACAGGATTGGTTTCTCATACATATTCAAAGAGTAAGCTTTGTCACGAGAGATTTGGACATCTCAATTATAGATATTTGAAGGATTTGAGCACTCATGGTATGGTTGATGGTCTTCCTAGAGTTTCTTGTCTTGAGGGAGTTTGTCATGGTTGTGCATTAGGAAAACAACACTAAGATCCTTTTCCTAAGAATTTGTCTAAGAGAGTTTCTTCACCACTTGAGCTTGTGCATATTGACTTGATGGTTTTTTTACCCCTCTTTCAATGGAGCTACGTATGCACTTACGTTTATTGATAATTTCTTGAGGCGTACATGGGTTTATTTTATCAAGTACAAAAGTGATGTTTTCACACTTCAAAGTCTTCAAGGCTTTGGTCGAGAAACAATATTCTAGTTACATAAAGAACCTCCATACGATAATGGAGGAGTACTTCAGAATGCATTTTCTAACTTTTTGGTAACTCAAGGCATTATTCACCAGCATTTTGTTCCTCATGTTAGTACCTGATTTACTCTTCTTCACAAACCGAGCAGCATCATGGATTTGACAGGACACTCAAAAGCAGATAAATGATTATGTATGTCGTTTTGTAGTCGGGGAAGCAATTTATCTAACTTTTTAGCACTCGAGATCTTGAAGAAGTGGGTAGCACCTTAAAAGGATTTGATCTTATCCTAACTATTTTAGGTTGTGCCTTTCAACCAAGGTAAGAGAACCTATTTTGTAACCTTTGTTATTGAAGGAGACGCAGATACCTTTCTTTTGCACAAATTTTATAAAGAAAACCTTGGGAAAATATGATCAACACACCAAATCTGACTCTCACGAGTTGTCACTTCCAAATTATGGAGATATTTTCAATACAAGGCAAAGGTTACTAAAGACATTAAGAGATCTTGATTGTTCTACATATTTTTGCAAGTAGATTTTGTTCCTTTGTTGATACACAGGAAAACAGGGGTAGTTCAGGGTGGATCAATGGTTTTTAAATGATTTTGGTGGGAGATGAAGCAAGATAAAGTTGATTATACTTTGGATCTTTGGAGGGACTTCACAATAATGAACAACTTCACAACAGAAAGCTTCAGAATAGTCAAGACGTTCCTTGAACTAAAGGTGTGCTTCAAACTGAGGCCCGATCAAGGCACATTTTCACATAATCTTTGAGACTCCAACATAAAGGCTCGAATTAGAAGACTCAATTAAACACTAAAGTTTCTTATTAATCACACCTAAGGTACGCCTAAAAATTACAGACAATCTTTATCAACAAATGACAATGAATTGATTTTAAATTTGTTTATCTCATCCAAGATGAAGGATCTTCTTGAAATGAAATTACAAATACCATTAGACTATCACAGGGACAAGATCTGTGTGATGTCACAAAAATTTCAGTATAAGATTACATTAGGAACGAAAGAAACTATTTCCGGACATTCTCAAAATAAAGCAAACACAAAATTTCTAGAGATTAGACACAAATTAATTATAAAATTGCTTAGATTCATCAGCAGGGAAAGCTTCTAGAGTAATCTCAGAGCTTGTCAATGGCTATACATCTGCAACCAACTTGACACGACAAAAATCTAACATAGAAGAAAATAACAAGTAATCTCGGCTTTGGCCTCTCGGAAGACGGATTTCCCAAATTTTTCTCAAGAATTCATACTCCGACCATTTGCAAGAGTACTCTCATTACATTTATACATTTTTTCCCACTCAATTTTCCCCCAAAAGAGAAGAATATTCAAGGGACCTTTGCTTGTTACCAATTTGTTTCAGATAGTGACGTTTAACAAATTTAGATCCGAAATCTGCTAGGTGGACCAATTATGAACTGATCACGTTTCTTGGGCCCTCGACTAATGACTAGGATGCCATGCCACAACTTTTCGAGAGTCCCTTTAATCATTTTGATTCTATCATGTGAGAAATCCCATTTTTAATCATTTTTGAAGCCTCTACATAGCTGACTTGACAGGTCATCCCTTTTTCTCTCGAGGCAACGCCTTTTTCACCTTTTACACCTGCACCTTCATCATTTCATCCTTTTCCCTCCTTTTCCTCTAAAATTTTACTCTGCAACTTTTGGATCTGGCATTTTACATTTTTACACGAGCCCAAGCAAAAATCCACTTCAAAAGTACTTCATATTTATAAATTGAGCTCCCAAATTGATTCAATTGAACTTTGTAGACCAAAACAACACAAATTTTCCAAAAATTGATGAAGAATGATGCAAAAATGCATCTCCAAACATCCTGGAGCTTCAATGGCAAAGCAAAATCAAATGAAATGCATAGCTACCATTGATCCTGCCTTTCAACTTTTAATCTGAGCCTTCCACGTGGAAAAATGTGATTGGAAACAGGCTGGAGCACTTTTTGATATTTTATAACTTTTGGAAAAAAGTAAAATTTTGACATTTTTCTCCTGCCCCTCCACCCTTAGAAAATGGGCTTGACACGTGTCCCAATGTGGGTCCCAAAGATACCTATGCTTCATTTTTCACTTTATATTATTTTCCAAAAGGAAAAAGTTCCACATTTTCCTTGCAGCACCAACACAGAAGGTAAAAACATGACAGAGGCCGCAAACTAAGGAAATTCATGACAAACGAGGGTGAGACTAATTTGAGCACCAACATCAGCTCGACTGGGGATGGGCACTCCTGCTGCGAGTGCCAAAAGAACCAAATAATAGACCAAGTGCCAAAATAAATCATGTGCCAAAAACATACCATTGGGCAACGAGTCAAAGAATAAGCTTGCATATCGAACAACCACAACCATCCTCCAAAAATGAACCGAGAAATAAGGAAAACCAAGTCACCAAGGACCAAAGTTCAAACAAAAACACAAAGGCGAGATGAAAAAAAAAGAACTATACACTGTATAATGGAGAGCATCTTGATTCAAAGAAAATAATCAAGGAAAATCTTCAAGTGCCTCGCCATTCTCTGGATATGACCATGCTTAAGCGCTTTGATATGTCTTTAATAGTTGATCATATGGTTGTTTTCTTTTCCATCCAAGTCTTTATCTAACCATATTTTTTTAGGATTACCTCTTGTGCAGGTCAATTTTTTAACATCCTTTGATGTTGCATCAAACATCAAAGTCTCAGGAAAATCATCCTGCTCATGATACCTGCATTAATCAATTTCATAATCCTTGAAAGCAACATAACTCGAGTTATCAATATCAATATTTGCATGCAATACTTCATAAGAAGCATTGTTGGGGTCCTCAATAAGATATAACATCTTCTTTTCACCAGGTAACTTCACAAGGTTTCCCTCAATTGGTATGGTGGCATAAGACATGTCCATATGAACATTTCCACCAATACTTGTATCCCACTTTCTTGATAATAGCATGCCCCATTTGGCAAAGCAATCAACAATGACAACATCAAGTTTCAGGTTCTTACCTGGATAAGCTGCAAGTTGTACCACCAAACCCTTCACACACCCCACAATTGGGACCTCTCTAGAATCCATGGAAGTGCATCTTCCATATGCTACTGTCACTTTGATATCCAACTCATTCATGACCTCAAGAGGCATGACATTGCATGATGCTCCGAATCAAACATACAATTGTGCAGCAATCTGTCCTTAATGATCAAAGTTGTAAAAAATGGATCAACATTTAATTGGGATTCAACCAAAGATGTCCCCAAGTAAACCTCAGGTGCTTCTCCAAGCTCTTCCAATGTTGGTGGTGTTTCAAGGTCTGCAATGGTTAGAGGAGGAGTTTCTACAATGTTTACATTTCTACCTGGGTACTCTTTTCTTCTTTCAATCCCAAGTACTCAAATGCTCTCTTCTTGTGCTCAGGAATCCTAAGCAACTCAACAATTGGAACACTAACTTTGATTTGACTCAAAACTTGGGCAATGTCATATGGAACATTCTTTGGCAAGGCAACATTGGAAGGGAGATTAGAAACTCATCAGATGGCATGGGATTCTTGACAGTTTGGGCATGAGGAGAAGTATGAATCTTGTTTGGGACAGTAAGGCCTTTGGAAGGTGTATCTTTCTTAGGATCCTCTTTAGGAATACTAGTAAGCACTTTGTAATTTTGGTTTGGCACGAGGCCCTACCCCTTTAAGCGAACCTTACTCCCAGGTATTGTATTCTTTTTCATGGCTAACCACAAAGATTCATCAACAATCGCATATTCCTCCATCATATTTTTCAATCATTAAAGATCTTAGGTACTCAAAATCATTATTAGGAAGTTCAAAATCTTGCACCATATCAATTTTAGAAGTATGAGTGGGAGGAAGAGGTAATACCCGATTAAAGCAATCCCATAAATATTTATCGAGTTATGGCACTCATCAACTCAGTTGAGGTTGCTCCCTATTGTGAACTCATAGAGGAATCCACCATGCATGCATCATCATCAGTGTTATCATCATCATCAGCTTCTTCTTCTTGTTGATTTACTTCACATGGAGGATGGGGCAAAAAGCATCTATCACACCAATCAATCACATTGGCTTCATCAATAAGAACCCAGCAGCCAGAGGATTAGGCACCATTCTACTTTCACATGCTTGGGGATGTCTATTTGTAGATCCCATGGGTCCTTTACCTCTATCATCTGACCTTTGATCACCCCTAGGATGATTTCCAAATCTGTCATGATTTTGTGCCTTTTGCTGACCTTGTGAACTCTGCCCAATTCCTTTCTCTGCCTGAGGCTAGTTTGTAGGAGATTTCTTTGATAGCCCCTGCCAAAGTTTTAACAACCTCCTCAAGATCCACACTCTTGCTTGCTTGAGGTTTTTCTGGGTTTATCAGTTTAACACCCTCCCTCTTAGGAGGTTTTCCAATGGCCTTAATGTTGTTCTCAATTTGCAGAGCCATAGTAAAGGCCTGCCTTAAAGTGTTAGGGTTTTTATCCCTCAAATAGTATGCAGCCTTCTTTTCAAATGCATCAGCATACTTTATAAGACAAGATTCATCACATGGCCTCAAATTCACAGAAATCTTCTCAATGTCTTATTGAATCTCGTATTAAAGTCATGCACTGACTCATTAGGATTCTTTTTAATATTCTCAAATTCTGACAAAAGAAACCTAGGGTTTGTTTTGTCACCATACTGCAATCTAAATGCATTCTTCATTTCAGTCCAAGAATCAATAGAGTTATCAGGCAGAGATTTATACCAGTCCCTTGCATCCTCTTCTAATGTATGAATAAACAATTTAATGTATACATCTTCAAACTCTATTTTGAAATCCTCCATCATATTGACAAAGAGTTTCAAGTGTTGATCACCAGTTATTGCATTATTTCCTTGAAACTTAGGCAATATGTTTCTTACATCTTGTGGCATAGCATTCGGATAGCCATCCATACCTCTAAAACTGATGGGACCAAAAGTATTAATGAAAAATGGAGGTTTGGGTGGAGGTTGAGCCATATTATTCTGAGGAGGTGATCTTATAGGAGAAATAGAGTGATGAGGAGTGAGGGGTTTGTGTGGTATAGGGATACAATTTTCAGAATGACTATCCCCTAATGGCTCTTTTTCATGGCAGACACTATCAGATTTGGAAAATACAGGGGTAGAATGAGATGCAAATCTTTCAAATACAGGGGTGGAATGAGAAGGCCCCTCTCCAGATGGAGAATTTAGATTTACAAAGAGACTACCTGATTCAAAAGTAGTTGAGGAAGCATTGCAATCTTCAATCACGTGCCGATCAATTTCACCAATGGAGATCTCTTTTCTTGATGCTTGATCTCCAACAACCTTCCAAATTCTTCCTCCTTCTGAATTAGACTTTCCAAACTCTGGAAACAACCTTCTACTAGGGTCCACGGCGAAGAAAGATCTTCTTCCTTCTAGCTTTACAAAGATTAGTAACAAATTTTCAATTGACAAAGGTTAAGACACTGGCATTTATCAAAATCAAATCAACTTGGAGTCGCCACTAAGGATTTTCACCCTAGTTGTGCAAATGCACTAAAATAATCTGTCAAATGTCTGTCACACTAAAAATCATGCAAAGCTTTACAAATCAAACCTTCCTTCACCCAAATTTATCAATGGTGAGGCAAACTTAGTACAATAATCTGAAAAATTGAACAAACAAAAGACGCAGAACTTATAACTTTGTTCAATCCTTACAGATTTGATTAGAGAATGATGTTTACAAAACATATTTGCACACAAAACTGTAAGAAACATTACCAAGGTTTGGAAAACTTTAAATTCTTCAAAGAATCCCTAGCAATGGCACCATTTTGGTGTTGACGGGCCAAATGGATACGAATTGGCAACAAATCAACAAATCTATCTCAAAGAACAAAATCAAATCCCGTAACGTCAATTAGTTCCCCGACAACATAAATCAATTCCACAGCAATAGTGTCATTTTGGTGTTGACGGTCCAAATGGATACGAACTAGCAAAAAATCAAAAAATCTATCTCGCAATGTAAAATGACTCCCCGTGAACGTAAATCAATTCCCCCAAAGAACGGCGCCATTTTGGTGTTAGTACCTAGATTTACTCTTCTTCACAAACCGAGCAACATCATGGATTTGACAAGACACTCAAAAGTAGATAAATGATTATGTATGTTGTTTTGTAGCCGGAAGTAATTTATCTGACTTTTTAGCACTCAGGCCTTGAAGAAGTGGGTAGCACCTTAAAAGGATTTGATCTTATCCTAACTATTTTAGGTTGTGCCTTTCAACCAAGGTAAGAGAACCTATTTTGTAACCTCTATTATTGAAGGAGACGCATATACCTTTCTTTTGCACAAATTTTATAAAGAAAACCTTGGGAAAATATGATCAACACACCAAATCTGACTCTCACGAGTTGTCACTTCCAGATTATGGAGATATTTTCAATACAAGGCAAAGGTTACTAAAGACATTAAGAGATCCTGATTGTTCTGCATATTTTTGCAAGTAGATTTTGTTCCTTTGTTGATACATAGGGAAAACAGGGGTAGTTCAGGGTGGATCAATGGTTTTTAAATGATTTTGGTGGGAGATGAAGCAAGATAAAGTTGATTATATCGAATCTTTGGAGGGACTTCACAATAATGAACAACTTCACAACAGAAAGCTTTAGAACAATCAAGACATTCCTTCAACCAAAAGGTGTGCTTCAATGGAGGCCTAGATCAACACATTTTCACATAATCTTTGAGACTCCAACACGAAGGATCGAATTAGAAGACTCAATTAAACACTAAAGTTTCTAATTAATCACGCCTAAGGTATACCCGAAGACTTACAGATAATCTTTATCAATAAATGACAATGAATTGATTTTAAATTTGTTTATCTCATCCAAGATGAAGGCTCTTCTTGAAATGAAATTGTAAATACCATTAGATTGTCATAGGGACAAGATCCTATGTGATTTCACAAAAAAATTAGTATAAGATTGCAATAGGAACAAAAGAAACTATTTACAGACATTCTGAAAATAAAGCAAACACAAAATTGCTAGAGATTAGACACAAATTAATTCCAAAATTGCTTAGATTCATCAGCAGGGGAAAGCTTCCAAAGTAATCTCAGTGCTTGTCAATGGCTATACATCTGCAACCAACTTGACACAATAGAAAATCTAACACAGAAGAAAATAACAGGTAATCTCAGCTTTGGCCTCTCACAAGGGGTTAGCACACCGATTTTACTGACATATATATCGATCTAAGCATACATGCAAATAAAAGTGGATATTCTACCAGAAGAATTATACAAAACAAGAGACATAAATCAACACCAGATTTAACATGGTTCACCCAGTGTGGGCTATGTCCACCAAGAAACAATTCAATCTATTATCCAAAGCTTTGACAAGATATACAATGAAGATTTACAATCTTCCACACCTCTCAGATGTTCAGTACTTTCTTCCTTCAAGCTTTTTGATTCTTCTCCAAGAAATCTCTCTCACATAATTATCTTGTAATTATAATCCATACATACTTCTAAACCCTAGCTTTTATGCTTATATAGTCGTTTATAGACTTAGGGCACTTAGCCATGCAATTACAATTAATAAATCTATTTTAATGCTAAAAATAGATATAATTCCCGAGAGTTAATTAAAACTTCATCACACAGGTAACCAACGTTGGTTCTACCTAACCGCTTATCGGTTCCTTACTTTCTTGACCAATGTTGGTCTACCCTGATCGATGTCGGTTACTATATTTTCCAACAAGTTCCAATTACATGCTAAAATGAAGTAATTAAGCTTCACAACTCAACAATATCCCACTTGGATTTTAATTACTACACCATACCTATACAACGTCATTATTGGATCCTTCCTTGGCTTTGTTTCTTCCTCTTCAAGTCTCAAACTCAAAGACCAACAAAAGTGGAGTGTAGCTCCAACTTCTCCTTTGTTAATGGCTTCGTTAGCATATCCGCAGGGTTCTTGCTCATATGAATCTTTTCCAAATTCAACTTTCCATCCTCCAATACCTTCCGTATGAAGTGATACCTCAACTGAATGTGTTTCATTCTCGAATGAAACGCTGAGTTCTTTACCAAATGAATTACACTCTGACTGTCATTAAATAGTTTACAATTACTTTGCTCCTTTCCCAACTCTTCCATGAACCTACTCATCTATATCATCTCCTTGCTAACCTCTGTAGCTGCAACATACTCTGCCTCTGTAGTAGACAAAGCCACAACCTTCTGCAATCTCAAAATCTAGCTAACTATTGTTCCACCTACTGTGAAAATATATCCAGTAGTGCTCCTCCTACCATCCAGATCTCCAGCCATATCCGAATCAACATTGCCACATAATGAAATATCCAAACCTCCATAGCATAACTACATACTAGATGTCCCTTTCAAATACATGAGTATCCATTGGACCTCTTTCCAATGCTCTTTACCTCGATTAGCCATATATCTACTCATAACTCCCACCGCTGCACGAGCAATGTCAGTGCAGTATAAACCATAGCGTACATGAGACTTCCAACTATTGAAGCATATGGCACTCATGTCATGTATTTGACCTCCTCATGTGATGAAGGACACTGATCTTTACTCAATTTTAAGTGTCCAACCATAGGTGTGCTAATAGGTTTTGCATTCTACATGTTGAACCTTTCTAACCTTGAGACAAATACAATTTCTTATTTTTCCTGTCTCTATGTATTTGCATGCTAAGGATTCTTTTTGCAGCTCCTAAATCCTTCATTGCAAATGTGTGAGCTAGCTTTCTCTTAAGCTCACCAATGTCCTACATACTAGATCCTACAATAAGCATATCATCCACATACAATAACAAAATAATATAGCTCCCATTTTCAAGCTTCTTGAAATAAACACAATGGTCAATTCACATCTCAAGTAACCATGCTCATGCATAAATCTATCAAACCTCATATACCATTGCCTTGGAGCTTGCTTGAGCCCGTATAGGCTCTTTTTTAACCTGCACACTAATTTATCCTTACCCTTGACTTTATACTCAAGTGGCTGCTGCATATAAATCTCTTCATCCAAATCACCATGAAGGAAAGTCGTCTTCACATCTACTTGCTCTAAATGCAAATCTTCTACTACAACTAAACTCAATACAATTTAATGGAAGTCATAGTAATAATAGGAGAAAATATTTCACCAAAGTCAATACCCGTCTTTTGTGCAAATCCCTTTACTACAAACCTTGCCTTTTACCTTTTTGTCCACCCTCTTCTTCCTTAATTCAGTAAACCCACTTGTTCTGCAATGTTCTTTTTCCTGTTGGTAACTTAACCAAATCCCAAGTTTAGTTCTCGTTCAAGGAGTCCATCTCCTCATCCATGCCATGCTCCCACTGAACGTGAGTCTTATCCTTCATTGCTTCTTCAAACTTTTTGGTTCACCACTATCAATCAATAATAGATAAAATAGAGAAGGTGTAAATCTTTCTGGAAGTTTACTTACCCTTTGTGACCTTCTCACAGGAGTTTGGGGTACTGGAGGCTCAATCTGGACCTCCTGACATTAGTATCAACTTTTGACAGGACCACACCTCGGTAACCTCTAACTAATGTTGGTTATGCTAACCGATACCGGTTTTGATCCTCTATAACCGTCGGTGGTTCATCTAACTAATGTCAATCAGGGCCTAACCGACCACAGGCATTACTACGTATTTCTTTAGGTGTTTTTTTAAAACCCGAGAGTTCATTTTCATCAATAAACTTCTCAATTTTCTCATCCTTGGGTACCAAAATTTGATCCATGTACATTCTCTTTTCATTCCATTCAACATCATGACTCCTAATAATTTTAGAATTCTCTAAATCCCAAAAACAAAAACCGAAATCACCAGATCCATAACCAATGAAAGTGCATCTCTTGGATTTTGCATCCAACTTTTTTCTATTTTCCTATCAACATGCACAAAAAGCTTCGAACCAAAAACTTTAAGAAAAGAAATATCTACCTCTTTTCTAGTCCAAGCTTCCTCTGGTATTCCTCCATCTAGTGAACTTGAAGGGCCACGTTAATCAAATAAATCGTTGTATCAATTGCTTCTTCCCAAAACTGCAAGGGCAATCCAGAATGTATCCTCATACTTCTAGCATGTTCCATGATTGTCATATTCATTCTTTTTGCAACACCATTCTCCTGTGGTGTTCTTAGAACCGTTCTTTCTCTATGTATCTCATTCACTAAACAATAATCATTGAAAGTCTTGCTACAGTATTCACCACCATTGTCAGATCTAAGGCACTTTAACTTAGAATTTGATTCATTCTCAACAAGGGCTTTCCATCTTTTAAAAGTCTTAAAATATCATATTTATGTTTAATACAATAAACACATACCTTTCTTGTAGCATCATCATTGAAAGTAACATAATACTGGGATCCTCCATGAGAAGCTACCTAAGCTAGTCCCCACACATCTAAGTGTACAAGCTCCAATTTATGTTCCTTCTTAGTTACCCCAACTTTAAGAAATCTCACTCTCTTTTTCTTTCCAAAGATACAATGCTCACAGAAATCAAGATCTAAATCTTTCAAATCTGACAACTTACCCTTAGCCTGTAAGATCTACATTCCTTTTTGACTCATATGACCCAACCGATTATGCCACATGTATGTATCTCAATCAAGTGGATAATGCGAGAAAAGGAATTAGTAATACAAGTAGATAAATATAATGTTCCTACCTTCTTACCTCTTGCCAAACAAAATCACCCTTGGTGACGTTCCAAGATTCTCCCATAAAAGTAACCATACAACCAAATTCACTTATTTGCCTACAGTAAATATTCCTCTTAAGGCTTGGCACATGTCTCACATCTTTCAATACCCATGTATTTCCATTCTACAATTTTAGATGAACTTTGCCTTTACCAGTATCTGCAAGGTTCATCATCACCCAAATAAACATGCCCAAAATTTCCTGGACATAATTTCTGAAATAACCCTTATTAGGGGTTGCATAGAAAGAAGCTCTTGAATCTAAAACCCATGATTCAATTCTACTATCTAAAGAAATAATAAGAGCATCTTGCATTACCTCTGATGCAATAAGATTTACCTCTTTACCTTTGTCTGGTTGTTGGTTCTCTTTATCCTTTGACTAACAATCTTTCTTTACATGTCCTTTCTTTCCACATTTCCAACAAGTAATTCCCTTACTTCTGGATTTAGATCTCATTATCCCTTGACTTTGATTTCCCATTACTCTTACTCTTGGATCTCTCCTTCTTCCTACCCCTACTTTCTACATTCAAAGCATTTCCAGATGATGTTTCCTCTGTACTCTTCCTACGAATTTCTTCATTCAAGATTATACTAACCACATCATCAAACTTCAAAATATTATTAGCAAATGTTGTATTACCATTACCAAGTTGTCCCAACTATCAAGCAAAGAACATAAGAATAAAATTTCTTTTACTTCATCATCAAATGGTATTGCAACCGATTTTAATTGATTTACAATAGATTGGAAATCATTCAAATGACTAGAGGCAGATTCACCTTCATGCATCTTAGAACTAAATAGTTTCTTCATCAAATAAACTTTATTTGAAGCACTAGGTTTTTCATATAAATTAGCAAGAGATTTTATTAATTCTACCATAGAAGTCGCTTCTAATATTGGAAGCCACGGATGCTTGCGCTCAATCTTATAGATCCCAAAGCCTTTATGTCAAGAATCTTCCATTCTTCATCAGTCATCTTCGTAGGTCTAGACTTATCATCCAACGGTAAGTACAAATCTCTTTGATATAGATAATCCTCAATCTGCATCTTCCATAATTGATAATTTTGGCTTTAAACTTCTCTACCTTGTATTTATTATCTTCTCATCATTGTTGTAGCTCGACCTCAATCAAAAACCCTCTCGTGAGTAAATTTTTCAACACACAAAACCCTCAAACAAAGCTCTATACCAGTTGTTGGGGTTAGCACACTGGTTGTACAGATAATAAATCAGATCTAAGCATACATGCAAATAAAAGTGGATATTCTACCAGAAGAATTATACAAAACAAGAGACATAAATCAACACCAAATTTAACATGGTTCACCCAATGTGGGCTACGTCCACCAAGAAACAAGCCAATCTATTATCCAAAGCTTTGACAAGATATACAATTAAGATTTACAATCTTCCACACCTCTTAGATATTCAATACTTTCTTCCTTCAAGTTTTTTTATTCTTCTCCAAGAAATCTCTCTCACATAATTATCTTGTAATTATAATCTATACATACTTTTAAACCCTAACTTTTATGCTTATATAGCCGTTTATAGACTTGGGCAATTAGCCATGTAATTACAATTAATAAATCTATTTTAATGCTAAAAATAGATATAATTCCCAGAGTTAATTAAAACTTCATCACACAGTAACCGACGTCGATTACGCTAACCGTTGTCGGTTCCTTACTTGATTGATGATCTTTGGTCATACTTGATCGATGTCGGTCTACCTGCCGATCTGCCGCTTACTATATTTTCAATGAAGTTCCATTGCATGCTAAAATGAAGTAATTAAGCTTCACAACTCAAAAGCCTCTCGGGAAGATGGCTTTCTCAAAAAAATTCTCAAGAATTCATACTCTGACCATTTGCAAGAGTATTCTCATTGCATTTATACATTTTTGCCCACTCAATTTTCCCCCAAAAGAGAAGAATATTCGAGGGACCTTTGCTTGTTACCAATTTGTTTTAGACAACGACGTTTAACAAATTCAGATCTAAAATCTGCCAGGTGGACCAATTGTGAACTGATCACGTTTCTTGGGCCCTCGACTAATGACTAGGATGCCATGCCACAACTTTTCAGAGTCCTTTAATCATTCTGATTATGTCATGTGATAAATCCCCTTTTTAATCATTTTTTGGAGCCTCTACATAGCTGGACTTGATAGGTCATCCCTTTTGCTCTCGAGGCAACGCCTTTTTCACCTTTTGTGCCTGCACTTTCATCATTTCATCCCTTTTCCCTCCTTTTCCTCTAAAATTTTACTTTGCAACTTCTGGATCTAGCATTTTACATTTTTACACGAGCCCGAGCAAAAATCCACTTCAAAAGTACTTCAGATTTACAAATTGAGCTCCCAAATTGATTCAATTGAACTTTGCAGACCAAAACGACACAAATTTTCCAAAAATTTGATGAAGAATGATGTAAAAATGCATCTCCAAACATCCTGGAGCTTTAATGGTAGAAAAATCAAATGAAATGCACAACTACCATTGATCCTACCTTTCAACTTTTAATCTAAGCCTTCCACGTGGAAAAATGTGATTGAAACGGGCCTAGGAGAACTTTTTGATATTTTATAACTTTTGGAAAAAAGTAAAATTTTGACATTTTTCTCCGCCCCTCCGCCCTTAGAAAATGGGCTTGACACGTGTCCCAATGTGGGTCCCAGGTGGACTGTGCTTCATTTTTCACTTTATACTTATTTTCCAAAAGGAAAAAGTTCCACATTTTCCCAGTGACACCAACACGGAAGGTAAAAATGTGACAGATGTCGCATGGCGAGGAAATTCGATGACAAATAGGGCGAGACTAATTTGAGCACCAACACCTCATACTCCACAACAGAATGGCTTAGTAGAACGGAAGAATAGAACTTTGAAGGAAATAGCTAACTATATGATGCATTCTATATATTTACCTCCTATCTACTGGGCGAAATAGTTAATTGTGTTAATTACATTCGAATCACACCCACAAAGAGCACTTGAACATTTGACTCCATAGAAGCTTGGTCCAACACTATGCTAGATGTCTCATTTTTTCGAGTATTTAGGAGCCATGTTTGGGCCTTTGTGCCAAATAAGAAAAGGAAAGCCTTAGATAAGAAGAGAAAACCCTTGATCTTTATAGGGTATTGTGAGGACATGAGAGCTTATTAAATTTTAGATCCTGATACTCATAATGTTCTTTTTCGAACACATGTTCAGTTTGATGAGCGCTTCACTCCTCGTGATTCTTCATCTTCTTCCATGCTTCCTTCTTCTTCATCTCATCTTGAGGATCCTTTATTTAACGAGGTTGCTTGAGGAGGTTATATATGTCATTAAGGATCTTATTCCCACTAATTTTATCACTATGCCTAAGTGGGCTCATACTACAATTTCAAGGTAGCTCATTTCATACAGATCTTCCACCCACTAGGCATAATCACACACATTCTATATGTTACGGACTTTTGTGCCGGGTAGTTTACGAGGATCCACAGGTCTTTTCAAAGGCTCATGGGATACAAGAGAGGAATGATGTGATGGTAGCCGAGTATTCTTCTTTGATGAAGAATCATACTTGGGATTTAGTATCTCTTCCTAAAGGAAGAAAGATGGTTAGGTATAAATGGGTATACCAAACCAAATACATATTTGATGGGTCCATTGACAAGTATAAGGCTCATCTTGTTACAAAGGGTTTTTCAAAGTTAAGGTATTGATTACTCGAGACTTTTGCACCCATTTCCAAGATGGATTTTGTATGCCTTGTACTTATTATTTGCTATATCACGGGGTGGCTTTGTATACCGATGGACATGAATAGTGCCTTCTTACATGGAGATTTACAAGAGGAAATATACATGGAGTAACCGATTGGATTTGTTCGGATTCTTCTCTTGTTTGTAGGATCTAAAGGTCTCTCTACGGTCTCAAACAAGCCCCTCGGGCTTGGTATGAGAAGATGGATTCTTTTCTTCTATCTACTAGTTTGGTTCGTTATCACTCCAATCATACGGTGTATCTCTAGCATGTTGGTGAGGATATTGTGATACTTGTCCTGTATGTTGATGATCTATTACTTATCGTGACTCTTCTTCAAACATTCGATTATTCATAGGGTTCTTTCTACACGGTTTGACGTGATAGATCTTGGGTTATCGCATTATTTCCTTGGATTGCATATTTCTCTTACAAATTCAGGGATTCATTTGAGTCAGCAAAAGTACACCCATGATCTTCTTTAGCACTTTGATATGGCTGATTGCAAGCCAAGTCCATTTCCTTTTCAGTCTGGGGTTACTCTTACTTCCACATGTAACACTCCACTTTATGATCCTACATTGTATAGGCAGTTGGTTGGAAGTCTCATGTACTTGACCCATACTTGCCCTAATATTTCATTTGCGGTAGGGTTTGTATCTCGGTTTTACATTCTCTTCATACTAGTCACCTGGCAGGGCTACTAAAAGGATTTTGTGCTATTTGCAGGGCACTTCCCACTTTGGCCTACACTACAAAGGGGTTCTACTCGATTGGTTCGATATAAAGATTCGATTAGGCAGTTTCTATTGATGATAGGCATTCCACTTCCGGCTATCTTTTTTTCTTGGTTCTTCTCCAGTTGTTTGGGCGTGTAAAAAGCAACAAGCTATTGCACTTTCATCTTTAAAGGCAGAGTATAGGGTAGCATTACATTGAGTCAAAGAAATTCTTTGGCTTTCATAGTTATTGAAAAAGTTTGATTCCCACGGATACACAAATGTACTTTGGTGTGACAACCAAAGTACAATTCACATTTCTCGCAACCCGTTTGAGCACCAACGGACCAAGCATATTGAGATACACATCCACTTCATTCGTAAACACATACATGATGGAGTTCTTTGATTGGAGTACATTCTAACTAAACAAAGAGTTGCAGACATGTTTACAAAGCCTTTTGCATCCCCTCACTACCATGAGTTGCATGGCATGTTTGGGGTTTCGAATTTGTTCTTGGGGGTGTTCGTGAGAACATCTTCCTTCTTATTCTTCTTCTTCTTTCTCTTTCCTTCTAGCAGGATTATTTCCTTCTTTTGGTTCAAGATTTCTTCGTGGATATATTATACATGAGTGTCATATCGGCCTAATTGTTGGGACTCATATTGTGGATATGCCACTTTTATTTTGGGCCCCTAGCTTCACTTGAGGGGGGGTGTTAGAGTAGGTATTTACCTTAGCTCATGTTCACCTAGGTACTTTATTTACCTTTATTGTATTTATCCTCACCCACTTATGTGTGTGGATATTTATTTTATTTTATTTAGATATTAGGGGATATTATCTAGTTGTTAGGTATAGTTATTTCCTTGATCTATGGTATTGACTAGTTCTTTCCTTGATCTATGGTATTGACTAGATATTTGATGTCTAGTTTTTTCCTAAATCTATGGTCTTGACTAGTTCTTTGATGACTAGTTCTTTCCTTTATTTATGGCTTGATCTACGACCTTGAGTGGTTCTTAGATTGTTATTCCTTTCCTATATAAGCAAGACTCATTCTCATTGTATTTCATTGAGTTCCATAATAATATATGATATTGTTTCTCATTTGTTTGCAAAGGTTTTATTAAATTTATTCTGGCAAATTACTTTTATCTTATTGATCGTGGTGTTTGATTAGCATATGAGTTCTTGGCTTGGTACAATCTAGTTATCGTTCCTTTTAGGATCTTAAGTAAGAAACTTTTTTTTTTATTATTGGCAAATAGTTTTTTGAAAGGGACTATACCCTTGAGTACAAAAGATGGCCTAGGAGCCAGAATAGGAATGAAAACTAGAGAGAAAAGGATCAGAATCCAAATGTGACAATGAAGCCCAAAGTAGCCAAAAACAACTACCCAAACAAGACAAAACAGCAAAAAAGTAGTAGAGAGACCGCAAAAAAAAAGCATAAAAACATACAAGAATAGCTAAAGCATCTACAACTACTTTTTGGCAGCTTTGTCTATGCTGGTCTTGATATTCTTCCAGGAATGGAACATACCCAAAGTTGTCATGTGGGCAGGCGTCGGTCTTATCCAGTTGCTTTCAATGGTCCTTTTGCTTTCCTTATCATTACCCCAAAGTGTTACTTAAACTCACGAGGTTGGAGACACTTTTGACATGTTGCTTGAATAAACTCCTCAATCACCCTAAAGATGGCCATGTTGTAATCATGTCGAGTTTTGGCCTTCCACTAAACGGAGTCTAAGGAGTTCGACTTTTTGTAGATATCATCAATCTGCAGGTTCTTATCAATATCCACCTCCTCCTCCTTCTTCCTCTTACCTTTACTGTTTTGCCAAGTTCTTAACCTCATCCTTCAACAGCTTTCATATCACCTCTAAGGCTTCCACCTTTTTGAAGAGCTTTCCATATGCACATCCTAGGGACTGGCACTGCTAATATTCAGTAGGTCATGTGCAATTTCAATTTCATGAGGACCCTTCCCCACAACAAGAGTCTCAAGGTTAAGCTTTCTAAAGCCCAGTAACCAGGCATTCGAGGTGGAGGCGAAGTGGGGGTGGGAGCAGCAAGTAGGGGAATGGAAAAAGAATCCCAGGAAGGCCGGCAGGGGGTGACAAAGCAGGTGGCGGGGGGCAAAGAATGGAGAAACAGGGGCTAAAGCAGTAGAACCCTAGAACAAAGGGGGAACAGAGCTAGGAGAGGAAGGGAGACCAGGATACTTAAGAAGACAAAATTTATGCAGCAGCAAAATAAGCCCCTGGTGTAAAGGAACCGCCCGGGTATGCTTTTGAAACTCCAAAATGGAGCGCTCAAGAGAGTTTAGCAAGTAATGGGGGAAACAAACCATGCGATTCCTACGGAAGTGGTTAAGAAAGATAAGGTGCTTAGCAGGTATAGTGACAAACCTTCCTTCCAAGGAGATGAACCGTATCATCATGTGAGTAACCTCATCATAAGGCGGAGGGATCAAGCTAACAAGTAGGCCCGCTGTAACGTAGATCAGCTTCTCAGATCCCTCCACAAATCTCCTCTCTTCAACATCTCTGTCGACCCTTTTGTTAAAGAAATGGTAGCCCTCCAAGCCAAGGCCGGTCACTTCAGCAATAAGTTCTTCATTGACCAAGATCTTTTTCCCCCCATATTCCACAGTCCGCTCCTTCCAATCCTTTTGCAAAATGCACATAGATGCTTTGATTATGCCCTGAACCTTCTCCATGAAGTTGGTGATGCCACCCTTGCTTTGAGTATGCTCCATAGCTCAATATTATCCTTCCAGTCCCGGTCCGCACTAGGCTCAATTTGGCAAGGGGGACCCCCCATCTTCTTGTGATTAACTGTTTGCAAAAAATTCCCAAATCCTTGTGAGCACTAAAGCCAGTCTAATTTTTGCTATTGTAATCCGCACAATGTTGGAAATGAGAGCATTGCTTTTCCCACGAACGGCTGCGTGTCTGCGATTTGAGCTGTGGAAAATCACATGTGGGAGTAGCCCGCTCCCTATCATCATCAATCACATTACTATTGTCTTCGATTTCGTGGAGCTTTGTATCCAACTTTTAGCAGACGCAGTGCAGCCCGCATGCGCGATTTTCAAATCAATGTAACTCCACTTGGAATTCCCCATATATTTCACACTATCTTGATTATTTGACATGATTTGCATAATCATATTCTTTAATTCAACACGTGTGGGAGTATTATTGATGCTGATCCACACCCAATAATCATAACTCAGCTCAAGATATTTTTGCGTATAGAAATCTGCATGAATGTTGTTTTGAAGCTGCTTAGGGATGCTATTATTATCCCAAACAGTGAGGTTAACATTAATGCCATAATTAGCCAGTGCATCCACCAATTTATTACCCTCCCGGTAAGTATGCATGATCTTGATGTTATTGAAAGTATGACTAATACTTATGGACTCTGAGATAAAATCCTTGATGCTCCAACTTGGAGATGAGCAACCTTAAGTTTAGATTAATGATATTCAGGAGTCCCCTTCAATGGTGACATAATCCTTTGTCCATACACTCGTTTTGATTGTTTATATTGTCTTGCTTTCTCACATATTTTATTTTGGGCCCTAGCTTCACTTGAGGGGGTGTTAGAATAGGTATTTACCTTAGCTCATGTTCACCTAGGTACTTTATTTACCTTTATTGTATTTATCCTCACCCACTTATGTATGTGGATGTTTCTTTTATTTTATTTAAATATTAGGGAATATTATCTAGTTGTTAGGTATAGTTCTTTCCTTGATCTATGGTATTGACTATTTCTTTCCTTGATCTATGGTATTAACTAGATCCTTAATGTCTAGTTCTTTCCTAAATCTATGTTCTTGACTAGTTCTTTGATGACTAGTTTTTCCTTTATTTATGGCTTGATCTACGACATTGAATGGTTTCTTAGATTGTTATTCCTTTCCTATATAAGCAAGGCTCATTCTCATTGTATTTTATTGAGTTCCATAATAATATATGATATTTTTTCTTATTTGTTTGCAATGGTTTCATTAAAGTTATTCTAAAAATTTGATTTTATCTTATTGATCATAGCGTTTGATTAGCATCCGAGTTCTTGGCTTGGTACGATCGACTATCGTTCCTTTTAGGATCTTAAGTAAGAAAATTATTCACTAGTGACACAATCCTTTGTCCATACACTCGTTTTGATTGTTTATATTGTCTTGCTTTCTCACATCTCGTCATTTTCGTACCCGCTTATGGTCAAGTCATCAGGGATACTATACGATAGAAAAGTGACAGGTGAGCATGAGAATCATCAAGTATCCTTTCGTTGTGCTGACCTCCCGAGGTCGTGCCGAGACATCGGTGAAATGAAATGTATGCGGATATGGAAAAATTAGTTAGGCAATCCTATATCCTCGATACGCATGTTATCCCGCAAAATTGTCAAGGAAATTTGCAGTAAATATACTAAAAATTTTGTTTTGGCCCCAAGGAAGTTTGACAACATTCAAAGAAGCCCAAAATTCTCTTCCGAAAATCAAGTTTTAAGGACTTAGCCATTTTTCGCTTTTGAAAAGCGCCCAGTAAGTTCTGTCGACATGCTTGAAAAGTGCGCCAAAAGGCGCCGATAAGTTCTGTCGACAAAGTTATCATGTCAGAATGAAGTCGCGCAAAGGGCACAAGGAAGTTCATGTTGACATGCCAAACAAGCGCCAAAGGGCACAAGGAAGTTCATGTTGACATGCCAAACGGTGCTTGGGCATTGCAGAGAAGTTCATGTTGACATGCCAAAGGCAGTGCGCCAAAAGGCGCAAGGAATTTCATGTTGACACGACAAATGGTGCGCCAAGGCGCATGGAATTTCATGTTGACACAAAAATGGTGCTGGGCGCTGGCTGATAAGTTCTGTCGACATGTTTTGAAGAATGCGAAAGGCGCTCGATAAGTTCTGTCGACATCTTTGAAGAATGCGCCAAAGGGCGCTGATAAGTTCATGTCGACATGCTGATAAGTGCGCCCATTTCCAAAGGCGCTGATAATGTGGTGTCGACATGCTGATATGTGCGCCCATTTCAAAAGGCGCTGATAAGTTCCTGCTGACACAATGAAAAGTGCGCCCTTTTGTAAATATCTTTGTAAATAGGTTGTTGGCTCCTTTTTGCCTTCTTTTCTCTCCTTCTTCTATAAATACCCCAATACTTGTTGTATTATGGGTGAACATTTTTCAGATAGAAATAGAAGTGAGGAGAGAAAGACTTTGAGCTTTCTTGTAACAGAAAAGAACAGTAATACAATTATTCAGACTTTGTGCTCAATAGCTGTGTTATACATTAGATCTTCCTTACGTTAGATCTATATGTGTTTAATCTGTTAGATTCATATCTACTTTTCCGTCATTTGTTTATCAAGATTATTGCTTTGTTTATTTATGCAAGTAGGTTTGGCTCTGTTTACTACCAAACTAAAAACATAAATCTTCTGACCTTTCTGCTTTGGAATTCATTTCTTTTCTCCCTTCGGATCTGTTCTTTCTCTTCTCCCTCTTTCATTCCTTTCTTTTATCGCGCAATGAATACTCTCTGCACGGGATGAGATCCCAACCAAGGCGGAATCATGAGACTTGCATAGGTTCCTGCTAGTAGAAATAGCATAAACTCCAAACTGCTTTGTCTCAAAGAGGGGCTAAGCCTGCAACACTGCTTGGCTCCATCCATAGATCGTCCACGCGATGATTTTCGGACCAACAGCTTTTTTGGCGACTTGATTTCGCTTGATGACGGACAGATCATCGATCTGTGATCTATGCGCTGTAAAGAAGATATAAAAATCCAAAAATTTGCAAAAGTGCTCAAATCGAAAAATTTTCTTCCGAGAGTCATAGATCGGGCCTAGTTCCAGATCTTTAGTTCACTGAGTTTTTATCAAAATCATTATTTTTCCGTAGATCTGAGTTTTGACTGTTTTCTAAAAAAGTTTGAAATCCTCTCAAAAGTAAAAATCGATCTGAAAATCAGCTTACTATCTTTTCTTATCCTCGTTATTATTTGTCATTAACCGCAATCGGTTTTTCAAGAGGATAGTTTTTAAATATTCGTAGAAAAGTGCATGTGTTGGTTTTGGCAGTAAAAACCGCAGAAAATCAGCAGTACACCCAAAAACAAAGTTTAAATCTGCGCCTTAATATCGCAGGATCTAGAAGTACTGTGCAAGTGAACCTTTACGCGCACAGAGAGCCCGTGGAGAAGTTGATCCTACTTTCGATGCGCTTCAAAGGCACAATTTCAGCGTAACACCCAGCACGTTTTTCGGCTTAAGCTCGGTAGGTGGTCATCCAGGAGTGTCTCACCTCCGCGAAGAAAAGTCTCGATACAAGGAGCATCTACATCCCTTTGTAGTGCCTCTTGCTCAGCTGGAACCACCCTCCCGATTCGTGTGCTTTTTCCAGCCTTTCAAATGGCAAGATACATGGGAAATGCTATGGGTCCTCTCGCACCGCCACATCCAGCTTCACGCGCTCCCTCATGGGAAACGAAAGAATTTTCCTAAATTTGACGGGAGCGGAAATGAAAGCACGGATTCCCATATATACGCTTTCATTATGTCATGCGATATTTTGGACGTGACTCACGAAGATGTGTCGGTTCGCCTTTTCTCGGAAACTCTACAAGGCCCGCACTGAATGGTTTCAGTTTTGCACGGCCGGATCTATCACCAATTAAATAACCTTGCGAAGCTTTTGAAAGACAGATATAAGCCTTGAGTCATTTGCATTGCTATCACAGATCACCCACCTAAAAAGGAAGTCAATGAGACCATGCGCGATTTTGTCGCCTCTGGTTCAATGCATTAATCAACCGTGTCCCCACTATGCCATGCGTCCCAACACCGGAGAATCAGAAGTGTTTCTTCGTGAACGCCATGAGCTCAAAAGTCAGCTTCTTGCTCCTTCAAGAGCGAGTAGCTACTCTACCTCTCGCTCAGGCTGCTGCCATCCGGATAGAAGACAATTTGATAATATCTGGCGAGTTAAAAAAGGAATCATCCAAGTCCAAATCTTCAGATCCCTCGCCTACTACTTCGTCTGATCCAGCATTCCAAAAGATGGCGAATGATCTGCTCGCATTAAAGAAGCAGCTGGCCCAGGCCTCTCCTAGTTCCTCGTACCGGGATGTCCCGCGGAGGAATTTTGTTCCTAACAATGTTTCACAAAGACCGCGCTTACCTGCAACTGCTCCACGGTTGGCGGCCAAGCTCCTCCCCAATGCTTTGGCCGAAATAGAAGAGGAAGAGCGATCTTATGAAGAACCTTCACCTCAAGACGAAGATGATCAAGATGTCGGTGAGCCGGCATGGCGACTCCACAATTGGATACATGGAATTTGATGAGGATGAATCGATGAAGAAGAGAGTACTCGGGGCTATGCAAAGCGACAATCCTATCTTTAAAGTTCTGCCCATGTGCGTATGAAGGAAGGTCGTGTCAAACGTGCCTCCAACCATTGTTAGAAGAGGTAATCCTCTTCCTACTCAATTCCTGTTAAGTCTTTTGCAAAGAGTCTTTCCGCCCATCTCTCCTCCGAATCAACCCCACATATTCCTATCAAGATCAAGGTAACCTGTTCCACCATCGCGAAGTGAAGGACTCATTCCCTCACCAACGCAACCCTTGGCCGCATTCGATATAATAGATCATGCAAAAAAGACCAAGATCCAAATGTCTGAAGCTGAGTATCTTGATCCAAATCCCGAACACTTGTAAGATTAACTAAATATATTCAGAAAGTCAATGTCTAAACAGGAGTTTCCCAAAAGGAATCCTTTCCACTCCCCCTGAATCCCACATAAATGTTGCTTCAACATCTCGCATCAGCAAGATAGAACCTCTCTCTCTAATCAACGGCCATAAGTCGAGCAATTGTATAATTGATTCCGGAGCTTCTGACAACGTTATGCCGGCGAAAGTCGCCCATGCTTTGGGCCTCACTCTTACCAAACCTTTCGGCAGATGTTACTCATTGGAGACCAAGCAAGTGCCGTTGATTGGCCAAATCAAAGACGCACAATTTGCGTTTGCAGCCTTCCCGGATAAAAGAGTAAAAATGACCGTCCTTGTCGCTGACATTCCGGCAGCCTATGGAATTCTGCTAGGAAGGAGCTTTTGCAGCGAAGTTGGTGGAGAAATTCACATGGACTGGTCTAAAGCTAGAATTCCGGTCAAAGGCGTAATGCAAACTTTAGAACCTTCAAGTACTTGGTCACTAGCTCCGAAGATCCCAAAGCCCAAATCCTTTTTGAATCATCAGGGATGGGGAACTACTTCTTGTCCACCAAGGCGGATACAAAGGATGTTTTCGTTCAAGAAAAGGATCTTAATGAGATCTGGACCTTGCAATTTGATGGCAGCAACTAGTGGATGTGGCGCTGGGGTTGTGCTGATATCTCCTGAGGAAGAAGTCATTCCTCTCTCTTTCAAATTGTAGTTTTTCAACACTAACAATACTGCTGAGTATGAGTCTCACATTACTCGGTATACGTAAGCCGCAAAAAAGAAAGAGGAATTAAAAATCTAAAGGTACAAGGCGACGCTGATAGTTGTAAATCGGTCAAAAGGATTTACCAAGTAAAAATGAAAGGCTCAGACTACTGTAAATGCAAGTATGGGACAGCATTGAGGAGTTTGGCGCTTTTTCAATAGAGTCATTCCAAGAGCCCAAATGACATGGTGATTCGTTGGTCATTTGAAATCTCTCATGCTCCCGCACCGGTTTGAAAACGAGCAAATACACCATTGAAGTGGTTTTCCGCCCAAGCGTGCCAGACAACTCTCAGCATTGGCAGGTATTCAACGATGATAATCACCTCATTGCCTTTCTGGAAAAATCAGAAAATTTTGACGAGTTGTATTTCGAAGGATCCACCTCTACATGCCGTGAATCAATCAACGGTCAAAACCACGAAACAAAGGAGAACGATGGCATTTGTCAGCTTAAAGGAAATAAAATCCCAAAGGGCCTGGTTTCTCTGGAGCGCCTGTTTGACAGACATGATCGTTTTGTGAAAAAGAAGAGGCGAGATGATCCTGACTCATCTCCGAGACGAACTACCAATATAGGTTACGAGGCACACCATGCATTCGTGAACATCGGAAATGTTGCAACGCCAAAGAAAAGCGGAAATTTGTCAAGTTCTTTGAAAAGATATATGGATGTATTGGCATGGTCTTATGCGATTTAAAGTCCTTCAAGCCGAAGGACGTTCGAAGATGATATACCGCAAAGAAGATGCCAAAGCCTTCCGTCAGAAGCAAAGGCATTATAATCCCAAGATTTCGGGCACCATTCAGGCCGAAATTCAGAAGATGTTTGACGCAAGAATCATCTTCCCTATCCATCACAGCACTTGGGTGGCGAACATTGTGCCGGTACGCAAGAAAAATCGGTGAAATACGCATCTGCGTAGACTTTGAAACTTGAATCAAGCTTCGCTGAAAGACAACTACCCTCTTCCCATAATGGATCAAGTTAAAGAGGTCGGATCGGAAATGCTGTCTATGCTTGATGGTTTTGGGCTATAATCGATTGAAGTCTCTCCTAAAGATCAATTCAAACAAAGATTCACTACTCCATGGGGTACATTTGCCTATAGCAGGATGCCTTTCGGCCTAACTAACGCTGGTGCCACTTTTCAGCGGGCCATGGACTTTGCATTCAAAGGCATGATGGGAAAAGTCATCGTAGTTTATCTAGATGACTTAACCGTGTTCTCTAAACTACGAAGTGATCATTGTGATCACTTGGAGCAAGTATTGGCCAGTGTGCGAGAACATGGAATTTCCTAAATCCCAAAAAGTCTGCTTTTGGGGTATCAAGGAAATTGCTAGGCCATGTGGTTAGCAAAGAAGGAACAAAGATTGATGCCGAAAGAGTTAAGGCTATCCAAAACCTTACTCTGCCTACAAGCAAGAATGGTGTTCATTCTTTCTTCGGAAAGGTGAACTTTCTTAGGCGTTTTGTCCCTGATTTTGCTGAGAAGACCCGCCACATACTAAACATGATGAAAGGGTCACCCACTTTCAGATGGAGTGAAGAGGGGAAAAGGTCGTTTGAAGAGATAAAAACTTCTGTTGCTCATGCACCGGTCCTGGTATGTCCGGATTTCTCCAAGAACTTCATTATGTATAGTTACGCCTCCGAACATACTGTGTCTGCAATCCTAATGCAAAAGAACTCGGAGGATATTGAATCTCCAATCGCATTCATGAGTTCTCCTCTCAAGCCTCACGAGTTGAAAATGACTCAGCTGGAAAAACACGCCTTTGCCGTTGTCAAAGCGGTGAAGAATTTCAGGTATTACATTCTGAACTCGCATACGGTGGTGCTGGTTCCCGACACCGCGGTGAAATCAATTCTAACTCAGCAGGAGTTAGGAAGTTTGAGAGGGAATTGGATCGCAAAAGTCCAGGAATATGACCTGGATATTAAACCCACCAAGCTGGTAAGGGGTAAAGGCCTGTGTCAGCTAATGGCTGAGAACAGGGGTTCAGAAAATCCTGATGAAAGAGAGAATTATACCGAAAGAGCAAAGCCCTCTGAGGAGCACCGATTCTCTGCCTCCGGTTCTATTTATTGCGACCAGTGATGAGTGGTACTCCGACATTGCTTTCTTCCTTACCTACGGCGAATGCCCGATGCACCTAACTGCAAAGGAGAAGCGTGCTATAAAGCTCAGGGCAGCTAAGTATGTCATCTGGGATGACGGTTTATATAAGCGCGGGATGACGGGTGTCTTCTGCGATGTGTTGACAAGCCCGACAAGTAAAACTCTGGAAAGTTTTCACAATTCAAATTCGACTGTGGAGGCCATTTTTCTTCTTAGTGTGATGAAAGACACAAGATCATTCGAGCAGTGCTACTTGGCCGACGCTCTTTCAAGATGCGCTGCACAGGTGGCAAAGTGTGAACCCTGTCAATGATTCGTCGCAAGCCCAAGTTGGGTCTGCCCTTCCCCTTAGGCGGTCATTATCAATGAACCATTCGAGCTGCAATGGGGAATTGATTTTATTAGTGCACTCAATCCTCAATCGAGTCTTTAGATGACAAAGAACGGATTACTTCACTAAATGGGTGGAAGCCATACCACAAGCACGCCACTTCCGAGGTAGTTTGCGGTTTTATCAAAGAAAATATCATCACGTTTCGGTGTTCCGCATAAAATCGTTGCGATAACGCTTCTAACTTCTCTTCGGCGGGAAGTTATTAGTTTTTGCTATGAATATGGAATAACTTTAGCACATGCCTCAGATTATTACCCTCGGGAAATGGTCATGAATCCAAATAATAAGAACTTGGTGACCATCATACGGAAATTAGTAGATGAAAATCAGCGGATGTGGCACAAGTCTTTGTACGATGCTTTGTGGGCGGACCGCATTACTCCCAAGAGATCTCTCGGCATGTCACCTTTTCAAGTGTTATATGGCACTGATGCCGAACTTCCCATTTCTGCCGAACTTCCTGCTCTACGCTTGGCACGAGCAATCGAAGATGAAACTTTTCAGAGTTCTCTAGAAAAGAGAATCATGTATTTGGCAGAACTTGAAGAAAAGAGAGTAAAGGTGGTCGATAGAATCACTGAACATCAGAATCAAGTAAAGAGGCTTTTTGATAAGAAAGCCAAGCAGAGGAATTTTCAAGTGGGAGATCTCGTCCTTCTTTGGGACAAGCGAAGAGAACCAAAGGGCATGCACGGAAAGTTTGATTCCCTATGGAGAGGGCCCTTCAAAATCAAGCAACTCAATGGAGAGAATAGTTTCTATCTCTCGTATCTGGATGGAGTTGAGCTCCCGCTTCCCTATAGCGGGCAACATCTCAAGATCTTCAGGAAGTAGAGCTTGCTCTCTTCTTTGTACAGTTTATTTTAGTTGTGTGTTTGCTTTTGTCGTGAGTTTGCTTTCAGTTTGTTGTGTGTTTCCTTTGTTCTCCCTCCGGTCCCCCTTGTTTTTGACTCTGTTACCCAATGGATAGGCACATGAGATCTGGGATTCTCTACCCTTAAGTTTCACTCAAAGATAGTCCCCAGAAAGAGCCAGTTGTTATCCTGCAAAATTGTCAAGGGAAATTTGCAGGTAACCATACCCAAAAATTTTGTTTTGGCCCCAAGGAAGTTTGACAACGTTCGAAAGAAGCCCAAAATTCTCTTCCGAAAATCAAGTTTTAAGGACTTAGCCATTTTTCAGTCTTTTCAGAAAAGGCGCTGATAAGTTCCTGTCGACATGCTGAAGAGTGCGCCAAAGGGCGCTGATAAGTTCCTGTCGACATGCTGAAGAATGCGCCAAAGGGCGCAAGGAAGTTCATGTTGACATGCCAAACGGTGCGCCAAAGGGCGCAAGGAAGTTCATGTTGACATGCCAAACGGTGCGCCAAAGGGCGCAAGGAAGTTCATGTTGACATGCCAAACGGTGCGCCAAAGGGCGCAAGGAATTTCATGTTGACACGACAAATGGTGCGCCAAGGCGCATGGAAGTTCATGTTGACACAACAAATGGTGCGCCAAAGGGCGCTGATAAGTTCCTGTCGACATGCTGAAGAATGCGCCAAAGGGCGCTGATAAGTTCCTGTCGACATGCTGAAGAATGCGCCAAAGGGCGCTGATAAGTTCCTGTCGACATGCTGATAAGTGCGCCCATTTCCAAAGGCGCTGACAATGTGATGTCGACATGCTTTTTATAAAGTGCGCCCATTTCAAAAGGTGCTTTGATAAGTTCCTCGCCACACAATGAAAAGTGCGCCCTTTTGTAAATATCTTTGTAAATAGGTTATTGGCTCCTTTTGCCTTCTTTCTCTCCTTCTTCTATAAATACCCCAATACTTGTTGTATTATGTGTGAACATTTTTTAGATAGAAATAGAAGTGAGGAGAGAAAGACTTTGAGCTTTCTTGAATGAGAAAGAACAAGAATACAATTATTCGGACTTTGTGCTCAATAGCTGTGTTATACATTAGATCTTCCTTACGTTAGATCTATATGTGTTTAATCTGCATTAGATTCATATCTACTTTTCCGTCATTTGTTTATCAAGATTGCTTTGTTTATTTATGCAAGTAGGTTTGGCTCATTTACTACCAAACTAAAAACATAAATCTTCTCCGACCTTTCTGCTTTGAATTCATTTCTTTTCTCCCTTCGGATCTGTTCTTTCTCTTCTCCCTCTTTCATTCCTTTCTTTTGCGGCACTGAATACTCTACACGGGATGAGATCTCAACCCCGAAGGCAGAATCTGTGAGACTTGCATAGGTTCCCCGCTAGTAGAAATAGCAATAAACTGTTTCGCTTGCTCAAAGAGGGGCTAAGCCTCCGCAACACCGTTGCTCGCTATCCATAGATCCGTCCACGCGATGATTTTCGGACCAACAACGCAATAACGAGATTTGCGAATTCAAAGCTAAGAAGGCTCTTCTAACCTAAACTAACGTTATGGATTAGTTTAACACTATAACTGCTCGAGGCTCCAATCGATGTCAAGCTCTGTGAGATCCTTTATGTTGGTTGTTGGAATCTTGGAAAGTGTCATGTGGGTGCTTCGTATATATTTTCAAATAGGGTCATGAGAAGTGTAGTGGATTTACTTATGGATTTGGTCTTACAGTCGACCCGAGAGTAAAGTATTAGCTTGATCGGTTTCTACGTTGAACCCGGAAATTTGTGTGATGATATCGGCGGGAGCGGTGAGGATCTAAATACCGGTGTACATAAAGCTGGTGTCAATGCTTAAATGAATAGCAGACCCATTGGGTTGTGGGATCTAGGGATCACAGCCATGAGTTCATGGTTCTTTGAATACCTTTATGGTCATGTAAAGAATCAATCCCGTCTTTCGACTATCCAGGTATTCGTAAGCTTTTTCAAAGGCTTTTATGTTTAGTAGCGGTGTGTGTGATATTCTCGGAATACCTTACGGGTGTGCTAGCAACTTGTATGCGTAGGCCTATATCTATGTCGGTGAGAAGGTCTCTTGCTTGCATCCTGTTATGGAACTAATGGATCACAACCAAATGTTTGTTCTCATTCGGGTTCTTGTATGGTCATATGGACATCCTATCAAGGCAATCTATAGCTGGGTTGATTTGACCAAAATTTGTATGCTTTATCGTCTTCAATATTCAATTCTCTTAATTGTTCACTAATTGCTTGTGGGTTTGCAGTCATTTGGAAGATGTGGATCCTAAGACCTTGATCTATATCCTGCTAGTGTTGTGTAGAGATTCGACTGGGGTATCACTGGTTTGAATATGTAATCCCTGGGCTCTCTTGGTCCCGTAATAGTCTTAAGAAATAACTAAACTTAACTGAATGAAACAAACTAATTATGAAATTGAATCTACTTTAAGCTTGTTCTTTTTGTATTTTCAGAGATATAAACTAGAATGATTTTAAAGAGCAACTAATCAAATAACTAAACTTAAGCTGAATGAAACAAACTAAATATGAAATTGAATCTACTTTAAGCTTGTTCTTTTTGTATTTTCGAGAGATATAAACTAGAATGATTTTAAAGAGCAACTAATCAAATAAACCGAGATAACAAGTAACTAATCTAAGAGTAAAACTTAAAACAAGTAAGGTAGCCAGATGCAACTATTTTCCCTGTGCACTTGTGAGTTGATACAAATATAAATATCTAACTAATTTGATTGAAATACCTCCAATCTTACCTCAGAAGTGAGAAACAAATCATAGCTTCTCAGAAGCTATCATTCCCCACAGCTTCCCGGTAATATTGAAAGCAAGCTTTAACTGAAATGAAATGATTTGCTACTCTATTTGATATATCGTAACTACAACTTTGATAATTCAAACCTGGAGTCTGTAGAATAGAGGAAAATCCAGTTGTATCGTAGCTTGTCCCCTCAGTGTGATTTCTTCGTTCCTTCGTGTTCTCATGAATCCAGAAAGGTGAGAATGTGACAACGGTAGTAGGAGAAGATATTTGAATAGTGGCAGCTTAGAGGTAAACCGAACGGAATGCAAGTAGGAGAGAGATAGCGCAAGAGAACAGAGCTTGGCTATGTGATTCCTAGCAGGATTGTTATAGGGATACGACAAGACACACCTAAAATTCTAGGATTTATTCTTCCCGTGATGAAAACAAAACCTATAGCTCTAAGTAGAACTAATTTTCAAATGAACTTAATCTAGAACGATATTATATTATGCTAAGCCGAGTTGTTTAGAGAACAACAATGGAACAAAATGAAACTAGAGAGATCAAGTGATCTCTAAACCAAAAAAATGAAGAGCCTTGAACTGAGAGGCTGAGAACTTATGCTAAGTCTAAACATGTTGAGACTTATTAAGGAACTTCAAATACACTAAATAATAAAACATAGAGAGAGAGGCCATTTTCTTGTAAACAAGCTCAGTATTTATAGCATTCTTACTCACTAGAAGGCAAGTCCAAATTTCCATGCTTTATCATTAAAAATGGAGCACTACTATTACAAAGTGGCTGGAAACTCTAAACAAAGCAGAAGCGGCTAAGAGTTGTAAGTGCAACTTGATTTTTCACATTGTTGAGTGTGCTGGAAGGTTCTAAAAAATGTGGAAAGGACCACCGCCCTGTGCAGGGTGGTGGTTATAGGACCGTTGCCACTGTCTGGCGGCGGTCACGGACCACCGCCTGCAAGGTGGCGGTCCTGTAACTTAAGACCAAAATGCAAGGAAAAAGGGGGCGGGGTCAAAAAAAAACATGCAAATGTTGGATAAGGCATTTTGGGATGTAAATATATACTGCAAGCTTTAAGGATTCCAACACCTTGCGAAGAGATCTGAATCATCATTGGGGTTTTTGTAACCTCTTTCCGACAGTATAGTACATACAATTTTGGGTATGTACATATTGCCCCCTCGAGAAGCGTTTTAGCCATGAAGAGGCATAAAATGGTGGGTCTGAGTATGGTGGTCCCGAAATGGGGAGTTAGAAGCTATACCTGACGTGCTGCCGTGTGCTTTATGATGCCATCGCCATCTAATTTCGACTATTTACGAAAGCGAAAAGGGGACTCAAGTGTAGATAGATAAATAAAATCAAAAAATAAATACTAAATTAAAATGAAATGAGGACTCACCATTTATGTGGGGATAAGAACTTACCTCATGTCAGGTGCTTCAACTCTGCGTAAGAACACTTAAAACAAGATTAGAATACTATATATATAACGAACTCATTTTACTATTCATTTACGTGTATCGATTTGGTAATTTTTGAGCTCTGGGACCCACGGTAACCATTTTCGATGAGAGTATAGTCAAAACATTCGTTGTGGGATCGTGATCATGCCTCCGAGAGTAGGAGATCGACTCGCGAAGTCTCAAGTTAGTTTTTCTCAATTTATTGTTTTTGAATCTAAAATATAGAAATGTTGAAATCTTTGTCTTGGAGGGATCATTTTCAAAAAAATAGTGTTAAATGAGTCTCTAGGGGGGCACCCATAGGGTAGGTTTTTATTTTATAAAAAATGGTGTATTTTTGCCTTTTTAAAGTGTTTTTAGGGCTTTGGGGGCATTCGTCGATTCGGGACAGGACCACCACCTGCACAGAGCGGTAGTCATGGGACCACCACCCTATGATGGCGGTGGTCATAGGACCGCCACCTCGTAAGGCGGTGGTCACGGAATCGCCGCCTCTGGCGCAGCGGCGGTTACGAATAGTAAAAAAAAAAGGTGTATAATTTGATTGTTTTTGCATTTTTGACACTTTTCTATGTTTTTGATGAGCTTGCACAGTTGGATTATGTTACTAACTTGCTATTTTTCTCTATTTTGGGTGGATGCAGAAGAAGGAGTATATATGATGGAGCAGAGAGAGGGAGTGTGATTGGCTCCCAGCAGTGTTAGACTCACTGACCCAGACAGAGCGAGACACTCTGCAGAGGGCCGGTATATTAAGGATTTCACAAGTTCCTCATGTTGCTCCTACCAGTCACATATTGTGTGACTTATTTTTGTATTGGGATGCAGACCGAAATACCTTCCGGACTACCAGGTGTTAGGGGTGAGTGGACTATCACCCTAGAGGACGTTTATCACATACTTGGGGTTCTGATTCTTTAGAGGCAAGTTGTCTCTTAAGACAACAAGATCCAGGTCCCAGATGGTTAAGTGGGCTACATATATGGGAGATGTTGTTGTCTCCTTTGGTTTAAAAAGGGATTGAAGGTTTGTTTTATTGCTATTGCTCCTATCCCCACTATACATAAGGCCATTATGGGTATCCTAGCCTCACGATTGATTGGGGATAAGAGAGGGGATACTCTATTATACTACTGGTCTCCCATGATTACACAGATTAAGGCTCATGGTCGTATTTATGCTTGGGGAGCAAACATTCTTGGGACCACCTACCATGATTTATACGGGGTGGTCGGAGTTACAAGGTATCCACGAGTCACCCTACTCTAGTTATCGATTGGGTGTACAAGCGCGTATCATTCCCTATGGGAGGGCGTACTAATAGAGTATTCGGGGGCTTGTCGGGGCGAGAGAGGTGGACGGGGATGACAATGCTCGGGATGCCACACTAGCCGAGGATTCACCGACTACTACATACATGGAGGCCACTCTGTGTCGGCCATGGTAGAACTTTGAGGAGAGGAGATACATACATTGATTGCTTGCTCTACTACAGGTGTCACTGGTAATCGGGATAGGGAGGTTGGAGACCCACCCATTTGATATAGTACCTCAATAGTTTGGCCTCCCCTACATTGATATGTTTCCTCCAAAGGTGGAGCCACTTTATACATGTCTATTTGTGAGGCCTAGGGATGTCCTAGAGGAGGCCGAGGTTGGACCACGGTTACTCCTAGAGTTCCTATTGCAGTTAGGTGGGTGGTTCATGCTCAGAGGGGCAGCCGGTGCTCCTTGAGCACCCTTACTTCAAATCGGGCTGCTCCTGCTCATAGTGGAGAGGGAGATGAGCCCATTGATGTGGACTCAGACTAGGAGTTCACAAGAGAGGAGACTGAGGAGGAGACGATGGGAGAGGGGATTGGAGGTGAGTCAGTGGGATGGATGAGGAGGATGATAGTGATTCTGAGTGGCATGACACTCAGGATATTTTGAGGGTGGAGAGGGCGGAGGCGAGTGCAGAGCAGGAGACCTTGGTCTCAGAGAGATTGCCTCACCAGGGCACTAAGGGAGATGATGAGTCTGTGGTGGGACGTCACTTTGTTCCACATTTTGGGAGGCTCGTGTCGTGTAGCAGCGGTGTCGGTGGTAGGCACAGATCCTAGAGATCCCACCAGAGGCCAGGAGATCCGAGTGAGTTACTACTCTTCTCTCGACTCTATTAGCTAGAGATGTTAGTTGATATTTTTGTTGTTTTGTTTTTTTATTTCATTTTTGGTAATTTTCTAACTTATTATTTCTTTTTTATTTTGCGGTGGCAGTGATTTGTGATGGGATTTGATTCACTTTTGTGTGCGGACACGCTATTGCTCCCTTGAGAGTACTCAGCTAAGCTTATCGAGGACGTGGGAGAGCCTTAACAGCATAGACATGCGATGTGTTTTCCCTTGTCTGGAAGATAGAAAAGTTAGTGTTCTCCCTTCGTCTTGAGTTGGCTAGATACAGATTTGCTGAGCGCTGATGAGGTAGAGCGTTCTCATAGTGAGACCATAGCTAGTGGCCGTGATCATGAGCACTCCCATCATTTAGTACATTTAGAGTCTTTTTGGAGTCCTAGGCACGTGGTAGTCCTAGATGTGGTCTTTTTGTAGTGATTTTGTCGGATGTTTATATGAGTTGTTTTTGTACTTTTTTCTCATTGAGCATTTTGACCATGCTTAAAGCATGATGGCATTGGAATTGTATATATGCTTTTTGAATGTATGATGGATGACAATTTTTATATGTGATAATGAATGGATGACAAGTGATAAAAAATGTTGAACAAAATGTTTCTCTTTCTTTTTTTTTCTTTTTTTTGTTTGTTTTGTATACGATATGAGATGATGCAAGCATATTGTAATACTGAACTTTTGGCTTCTTTGGGCAATATTCATTGCTTTTTCTTGTTTTGGAAAAACGTGATGAAAATGTAATGATAATGAGATGAACTTGCCCCATTCCTAACTCCACACAACTAGTAAGATGCGAGGGCTCAACACCAAGAACTAGAAAGGGCGCAAATTGTATGAATTTGGCTGAATGGAAATGATGAGAGAAAGACAAAGTATTGACAGAAACCAAATTTAAACCTACACACTTACCTTACTCAAACCTGCTACATAGTTCAAAATGTAACTTACTTTTCAGTTTATCTAGACTTAGATTCATAAATGGCAACTTGGTTGACAAAATCTAGTTTTAAGGATTTGATCTCTTTGGAACTTGGATGCTTAATTTCACTTTTCACAATACACTTTGTTTTGAATTTTAAAATACTAAGATTCATTGATTTGTGTGAATGGACCCCCTATGCCTTGCCCCATGCTACTAGTAAGAAGTATGGGTTTATCACCAAAGGTAGGACATAGGTGAGTAAGGGCACTTCCTTCCTTTCCCAACCTCACACCACTAGTAAGAGATGCGGGCTCATCACCAAAGATTGGTAGGGCAAAGAGGTGTGTAAAATAAAATATTTTGTTTGTTTAGTATTTTGGATTCAATTTGACTTTGACATTTGTGATCTATAATTTTGAAGTATCCTTATTTCAAAGAGACATAAGAGGGATAGATGTGACACCAAGAAGCTTCTAGAATAGGCCAGTAGGTAAGAACATCTTAACCTAGTAGAAGAAAATGAGTATGACCAAGTATGCAGGCCTTGGTATGGTTTTTGTCAAGATTTTGTCTATCAAATTGATGAGATGATTTCAAATCATTTGATGATATCATGAAAATTGAAGAGATATGATTTGAATACTTTTGCCAATATTTTCAAAAGCTTGTAATAAATTGCTTAAGAATAAGTTCCTTGACCACAACATTTATGAAATGAATGAACTAACTAAATGAATAATGCAATGCAGGTTAACATAGTATACAAATGGTGATGCTTTGATCACTTATGCATAAAACTATTTAAGATGTAAGGAATTAACAGTTTCATTAAATTCCTCACCTTCTAGTGTGCACAAGAGATACACACCGTTTGTAGTCCTTCATGACTCGGTATGGGCCTAGCCACTTAGGCCGAATTTCCTTCCTTTGTCGGTTTTCTTATCAATCTGGCTATCTAGTCTTAGAACGAGATCACCCTCGTATATTTCTCATTCGTAGACTTTCTTGTTATATTGCTAGCACATTTGGTCAGCATAGGCTTTGTTCCTTTGCTTGATGTTTAACCTAGCCTCATCAAGGATTTCTAATTGAGAGAGTCATGCCTCTCTATAGGCTTCTTCTCCTAAGATCCCTTGTAATGAGATGTGGAGGCTAGGTATTTCAACTTCTATTGGTAGAACTGCTTCGGCTCCGAATACCAATGAGAAAGGGGTTGCCCTTGTTGGTGTTCTTATTAACGTTCGATAGGCCCACAAGGATGGGTATAGCTTTAAATGCCAATCCCATTTGTTTTGCTTAACTGTTTTGAGGAGAATGGTTTTTAACGTTTTATTTATGGCCTTAGCCTGTCCATTGGCTTGGGGGTAATAAAGAGAAGCCGTGTGATGGTTTATCTTGAATTTACTACATAGTTCACAAACTTCGTCGTTCTTGAAGGATGTTCCATTATCTGAGATAATGACTTGTGGGACACCGTACCTACAAATGATTTGATTTAGAATAAACTTAGCAATTACAAAACCTGGTACGGTGGCGAGAGAAATATCCTCTACCCATTTTGTAAAGTATTATGTGGTCGTGATTATGAAGTTATGGCCATCTGTTGATGAGGGAGAGAATTTCCCTATCAAGTCCAGGCCCCACGTGGAAAAGGGCCAAGGAGTTGCGATTGGTTGCAGAGCCTTTATGCCGCATGTGAATCTCATGGGAGAATTCTTGGCATTTGTGGAATTTACACACAAACTCTACTACATCATGTTCTAGGGTGGGCCAGAAATAGCCCATCTGATGTATCTTATGAGCAGTGGCATGGCCACCAAAGTGGCCTCCACATACCCCACTATGGGATTCATAAAGAATCCTTATGGATTCTTCTCGTGTCAACACATCTTAACAACATTCCGTCAAAGGCTCTGTGATAGAGCACCTATTCTAAGATGACGTATTTAGCAATGATAATGCGTAACTCGCCTTCTTTGTTGGGATGTGGCCCCTTCTGGGTATGTGTGGTCCATGATGAAATTGATTATGTCAGTGTACCAAGGACATGTAGAGATAGGAGGTCTGGTTTCAATAAAATATACACACTCATCGGGAAGTCTAGATCTACCAAATCACCTCCATTCAATGGGTTGTCAGCCAACCAGTCTACAATGATTTGTCCCTTAACGGATTTTTGGTTTACAAATGTTAGCTCAAATTCACCCATTAAGGTTATGAAGTGTCCTACCTTTTTAGACAAAGACCCTTGCATGGGGAATGTTTGTAAATGATATGTCTTGACGATCACCCTTGTTTCTTGATTCAGCATGTAATGTCTTAAGTGTTTTTCACAAAGACTATGGTGAGGCATTCCCTTTCTACCTATGTGTAATGTGTCTCATAGTCAAGCAACGTCTAACTAATGAAATAAACTGCATGTTCTTGTTTATCATCATCTTCTTGAGCCAACATGTAGGCTAGTGAGACATCAATAGCCTGTGAATATAAGATCAAAGGATGATCTGGTCTAGGGGGAATTAGCATGGGGCGGAGACAAGAAGCGTTTAAGCTGCTTGAAGGCCTCGTTGCATTCATCGGTCCAATCAATGCTATAATCCTTCTTTAACAAATTGTTGATTGATGGACAACAAAACTTAAGTCCGGGATGAACCTTTGAATTGCACCAAGTTTCCCAAGAAATGATCGATACTGGACTCATCTGATGGTGGAATCATTTCAAGAACAGCCCAGATTTTGGCGGATCGACATCAATCCCTTGTGACGATATAATATAACCTAGAAGCTTTCCTCCTGTTACACCGAATACACATTTTTCTGGATTCAATGTGACACCATATTTGATCAATCGTGAGAGAATGATACGGAGCACTTCTAGGTGATCACAACACTTTTTGGCCTTGGCCAGCAAGTCATCTACATAGGATTCCACAATCTTATGAATAAGATCATGGAATATATATGTCATTGTCCGTTGGTATGTAGCGCTAGCATTCTTAAGACCGAATGGCATGACAACATAATAGTAGGTTCCCCAGGGAGTTATAAATGTGGTCTTGGCTTGATCTTCCTCAGATATTTTAATCTGATTATACCCTGAGAACCCATCCATGAGGGACAACAGCTCAAATTCAATTGTTGCATCAACAATAACGTCGATGGATGGTAAAGGGAAGTCATCTTTAGGATAGGCTTTGTTAATGTCCCGAAAGTCTATGCAAATGTATCTTCCCATTCTTTTTTAGAACGGGGACGATATTGGATACCCATTGTGAATAGTCAACTGGTTTGATGAACCCCACTTGGAGGAGTTTCATCACTTCCTCTTTCACCATGAGAGCCACTTTTGGCTTCATTGGTCTTGACTTTTGCTTGATTGGCTTTGCATATGGTTTGGTAACAAGATTATGTACCACAATATGTGGTGCAATTCCCATCATTTCTTTGTAACTAAATGCAAAATCCTTTTGATGTTATTTGAGGATTTGAGTATGTATTTCTATCTCCTCTAGAGTTAAAGAGGATCCCAATTTCAAAATCTTTGGTTCTTCCTCTGTTCTGATATTTATGTCTATGGTTCCTTCGATTAAGGAGGTGTTTCCCTCCTCAAACTCGAGAGGGGTTGGGGGTAATTCCAAACTCCCTTCATTCTCCACCTCGTAGATTTTGGGATTTATCTCTACTTCCCTTGTCTCAGTTACTTCCACCATACAAACTTCATCCACAGGTATGGAACTAATCCCTAGGGTATGTCCTATACCCATAGAATCAAATGGTAGGAGAATATGTAAATATTTCTCTAGTAATTTGATAATTTTTGTAGTGGTTCCTAGTGAAACTATTTCTATAGTGATGGACTCATCTTTGATTGTTGGGACGCCTTTGATTAAGTTTGTGACTTCTAGTTCTGTCGTAGGCACCAGCTTTGCTTCTGGGTTTGTAGTAGTGCTTTATTGAGTTGATTTGTCGGGAGCTCAAATTCAGAATGGACGCCTTGGTCTTTTCTTCAAATCTACTAGGTGTATGTTAAAAGGCTTTGGGTCACCTTGTGCTACAAAGACCTTTCCTAGGTGTAGAAACCTTACTTCTTGAAATAACATGGAAGGGATTGCCTTCATGCGATGTATCCAAGGGCGATTGAGAATCATATTATAGTTGGTTTCCTGATCTATAATATAAAATTTAGTGAGGATTTTTTGGGTCCTAAAGTGACTAGTAGTACTATAGTCCCAATTGAAGTTGCTTTGAGGCTATCATAGCCCCTTAGCATGTTTCGTGTCGAAGAACAGTTCGTTTCTCCATATCCTAGCTTTTGAAGAAAAATGAAGGGGACTATGTTAATTTCTGCCCCATCATCGATCGTTACATGCTTAACGTAGTTATTATAAACCCGGACACTGCAAGTGCGGGTGGATCACCTCTACGTGAAATTTTAGTGTTCGTTGGCATTTTACTTATATCGAATATAAACTTGGTATCCCTATTTGGTTGCCACTGGAGGGTAGACGTCAAAGTCTACCTAGTTTATTTGCATTTTAGGGGAGGGGTGATGTTGATGAGATGACCGAGACCTAATGCTTTTAAGAGAGCAGCTCTATGAGTGGGAGATTTTTTCAACAAATCCAAAAAGGAAATGTGAGAGAAGATCTTTGTTAAGTCATTAATCAAGTCATGGGTGCCTCTTTGGTTTTATTGGTGTTTGCTTTAAGTGTTGTCTAGTATTAGTGAATAGGTTAGAAATGGCTGAGAAGAGTATTCCGTGTTCTTGTTATAGTTTCTATTTGCAACTCGGTGTCTAATTCTACCAATCCAACTATTTTGGCTTGTGGTCGAGTTCCTAATTGGGGTGCGACGTTGGATTTGATGAAGTTGAAGCTTCATGGTTGTTGTTTCCCATTATGACACCTTTGTTTGTTTCTGCTTGGATCTAACCCGTTATTACTAGAATGATTTGGGAGAGGATCATTGAAAATATTGAAAGGTGCATTTTGAGGAGAAACCAATCCCTAGTAGGTATTTGATGTGGTTGGTATGGAATTTTCTAGAAACATATCTACAAAGATTTGTCTTTGATCTTCTCTGTAAACACTTAAAAGAATTTATTATAATCGTGGCAAGTTCTAGTATCATGACCTTGGATTTTATGGAAGCCACAGTATAAATTGGGATTATAGTTCCATGGTCGTTGGTTTAAGTCTTATTGTGGCCCAAAGTTTTGATTGGGCTGTTGATTGTTATAATTGTAATTTTGAGGCTGCTACCTCTAGTTTTGGTTTTGATATCCATCTGGCCTCGGGTAGGGCCTTGTGACTAGATTTTCTACTATTGTTGTTGTGGTTGTGGTGGATGATTAAAATCCACCATATTGATTGCTTTGAAAAAGTTAGTATTGCGTTGATTATTATCGGGTTCCAGGGGTATTCACAACATTTGGTTTTTAGCTTGATCATTGACTCCATCTGTTGTAACCCCATAGTTTTTGTTAAGGATTTTAGGTCCTTAATTGGTATTTCCCATATTGGGATAAGTCATAGTATTTTTATTAGGAGTGATTAATCTCCCGTTTGTTCCATAAGTTTTATGACCACCGTCTATCACCGCTTGATCTATTCATAGAGCACTTTCAAGTACTTCATCATAAGTCCTTATCGGGAACTTCGGACTTCTTCTTTTATCTCTCTACTGAGAGAATGAAGGAATAAATCACATAGTTCCATCTGATCCATGTTAGGAGCACTTACTGAAGAGTAGAGAAATGTGCACCATCTTTGAATGAAATGGGCAGCAAATTCATTGTGCTCTTATTTAATGTGTAAGAATTCCCCAATCCCCATTCTTAATGGTTTATTCATGTCCAAAGATTTGATGAATTCTGACACAAGTTGTTTGAACGAATGTATCGAGGCTTCAGGTAATCTATAATACCAATCAAGGGCGATGCCTTCTAAGGTTTTAGGGAATATTTTAGCAACAACCACATCCTAAGGGAGCGGTTCTCGAATGGTCATGGCATAGGCCTTGATATGAGCATTTAGATCTATCTCCCCCTTAAATTTAGGAAAATCAGGAAGAGGTCTTGGAAGCATGATGCTTCGTATGGTGAAATCTAAAGGCTCTTTTAATTTCGTAGCCAACTATAGTTATTTTCTTGTGCACTTGTGATTTGATATAAATACAAATATCTAACTAATTTGATTGAAAGACCCTCAATCTCACCTCGTCGAAGTGAGAAACAAATCATAGCTTCTCAGAAGCTATCATTCCCCATAGCCTTCCCGAAAATATCGAAAGTAAGCTTTAACTAAAATGAAATGATTCGCTACTCTATTTGATATATCGTAACTACAACTTTGGTGATTCAAACCTGACTTTGTAGAATAGAGGTAAATCCAAAGTATAAGTAGCTTGTTCCCTCAGTGTGATTTCTTCGTTCCTTCATGTTCTCGTGAATCCAGAAAGGTGAGAATGTGACAATGGCGGTAGAAGATATTTGAATAGTGGCAGCTTGGAGGTAAACCAAACGAAATGCAAGTAGGAGAGAGATAGCGCAAGAGAATAGAGCTTGGCTATGTGATTCCTAGCAGGATTGTTGCAGGGATACGACAAGACACACCTAAAATTCTAGGACCTATTCTTCCTATGATGAAAACAAAACCTATAACTCTAAGTAGAACCAAGTTTCAAATGAACTTAATCTAGAACTGATGTTGTATTATGCTAAGCCAGTTGTTTGGAGAACAACAATGGAAGAAAATGAAACTAGAGAGATCAAGTGATCTCTAAACCAAAAAAATGAAGAGCCTTGAACTGAGAGGCTGAGAACTTATGCTAAGTCTAAACCTGTTGAGACTTATTAAGGAACTTCCAAATACACTGAATAATAAAACATAGAGAGAGAGGGGCCATTTGCTTATAAACAAGCTCAGTATTTATAGCATTCTTACTCACTAGAAGGCAAGTCCAAATTTCCATGCTTTATCATTAAAAATGGAGCACTCTTTACATTCTGAAAGTGGCTGAAACTCTAAACAAAGTAGAAGTGGTGAGAGTTGCAAGTGCAACTTGATTTTTCACGTTGTTGAGTGTGCTGGAAGGTTCTGGAAAATGTGGATAGGGCTCGCCGCCTGCAAGGGGCGGTGATTACAAGACCGCCGCCTTGTCACCGGGCGGCGATCCTATAACTTAAGACCAAAATGCAAGGAAAAGGGGGCGGGGGTCGAACAAAACATGCGAAGGTCGATAAGGAATTTTGGGATACAAATGTATACTCGGTGAGATTTACGGATTCGAACACCTTACGAAGAGATCTGAATCATCATTGGGGTTTCTGTAAACTCTTTCGAGACGATGCAAGATAAGACATACAATTTTGGGTATGTACAGATACCTATTTTTCATTCTATTCACATATTTCATCATTTTCCTAGGACACTAGCGCCCATTCTAGACACTAACATCCAGGTGCTCCTGTCCATTATGGGCACTCTTGTCCTCTTTGTTCTTTTTATACTTTTTAACATTTTTGGTTAGCCTTTTTAGTCTTCTTAGCCCTATCTCGATCTCATAGTCATCCTTTTGTGTCACTAGTGTCAAAATTCAAACAAGAGATCCATATATATACACAACATACATTATATTATTCAAAGCTAAATATTCCAAGGGACAAGCTCATTTGCATACTATCACTACGCATTACAAGGGAATGCATTTTAGGTATTCATATACTTTTGCATAGGAAGGGGAAGTGCTCAATTCCATATCACACATTTGCATCTTATCTAGCTATATATCCCACTATTTTGGCGTCATTGGCGTGAGGGAAACCTAAGGACACTATTACACACATAAGCACAAAGAACTACATGGAGTCTAGGAATGTAGTGCAACGCTCGGTCATAAGTTCACTCATCGGTGATCCCACGGGGTCAGTCGACTTCACATATTACATTTTCATTTCAATTTGATGTGTTTGTGAGCTTGTGTAAGTAGCTAGGGTTTATTTGCAGGTTACAGATACCCTCGGTGATCTAAGTGTGAATATCAGGCAACCAATAGGAAGTGATAGCAAAACCTTAGCGACACAGAAGAAAGTACATCCTAACTCTCACGTAAGTGCATTCACCAACACCCATGAATAGTCACCAGTGCCCCCATGCACCCTTGTCCCAGTACCACTGTGCGCCATGTCTTCAACATTATTCTCTCAAAATCTAGATTTTACAGAGAGTAGTTGTGACACAGTTCCAACCTGTTTAGCACTTTACTCCACCCATCAGTTCCAGATTGTGCAGATTCAACTAAGTCATCTTTCTCTCTCATTTTTTATAGTGTTGCATTGTTTGAGTGCTTAGGATTTGTATATATGTATATTTTATCATATCAGTTACTTTGTAATTAGATTTAATTCTATTTTTATTAAATCATTTGGTGAACCCATCTTTTCTTTAACTTCTTTCCCTAGGATCCCCAAAACCCTCATGGCTAAGAAGAGGTCCTCATCTCCTAAGCACCATATGGATGATACATGCTTGAACCCTATCTTTGATGATGTTATGTTGCAAAGATGAATTTTGTGACCTTTACCAAAACCCTCAATGTGATGCTTCCTTCCTCCAACAACTTCTTGCTTTCCAAAAACACATCCTTCTAACTTTCACAACTCTAGCATTTTGCATAGTCTCTCTTGACCAAAACTTTACTTCATGTTTTCCTTTCTCTCTCATAGTCACCCATGTTGTTGCACCTTCTTCCACTCCTCTTATAACACATGATAGTATTACTAGAAATTCTTTGCTTGATTATGTTCTTGGTTGTGATAATATGGATGTCAATACTTCTACTTCTAATGTTGAAAATGTACATATGCATGATGTTATTTCTACTAGTAGTCAAGATGAATGTAAAGTTGTATCTCCTACTCTTCCTACTTCTGAAAGTGTTTCTAATGAATACAATGATAGATCTAATATTATTTCTCCTACCACTTCTTTTATGTTGATGATAGTCTTGATGAACTACTTGCTTGTGAAAATATGTCTGATAGTGATGTAGATTATGCTTTGATCATGAACATGTTAGTAATGATGTTATTTCTCTTAACAATGTTTGAATGTGAATTTACTACTCCTCTTTCTTCTATTTCTGAAGTTGTTACTCATGATGATTCTACTCCTACCACTAGTACACCTCTTATTATATCTTCTGAATCTACTTCTAGCATTCCCTTAGATATTTCCATGTTCCTCTCCTCTTCTTTCACCTCTTTCTTCTACTTCTCAACTTGTTGCTCATGATGATTCTACTCCTACCACTAGTACACCTCTTATTATTTCTTCTGAGTCTACATCTATCATTCCCATAGAGCCTCCATGTTCTTCTCCTCCTCTTCCACCTCCTTCTCATCCTTCCACATCCACTCTTCTTCACATTCCCATGATCACTCACAATGGAAAGATCCAACCTCTCAATATGCCTCTTACTTCACCTACCATTCCTTCACATGATATTTATCTCTCATGCATGTTGTTGGCACCTTGCAATCTCAAGTTCATACTCTCACTCTTGAAATTAAAGCCTATTATGCTTCCATTGATAATAATTCTTTGCATGGAAATCCTATTCCTAAAAAGATTCACAATTTTGCTTTTCCAAAGGACTTCATCATGCCTAACTTCTCATGTTTTGATGGCACTAAAAATCCTTATTTACATCTTAAGCATTATCGATCTGCCATGTCTACTTATTCTAATGATCACTTGTTACTCAAAGCATTTCATCATAGTCTTGTTGATCATGCTCTCCAATGGTACACTCATTTTCCTTATGGGTCCATTAGCACTTATTATGATATGGAGGATGTTTTTCTTAGACAATTTATTTCTAACAATGGTCCTAAGGTTACATATGAATGCTTTCCTTCATTGCATCAAGGAAAGAAAGAACCAATTGTAGATTACATTTTACACTTTAATTCTTGTATGCATCAGTTATTATTTCAGCCCATTGATTTAGAAAAGTAATTTATCTTTTTCATGGCTTAATTCTTTGCATTGAAATAAAAACTTATATGATACATGTGAATATTTTACTCTCTTATGCTACAAAGTTATTGATTTAGAACAAGATTTAATTGTTGCACATGTTATATCACCCCCTTCTACTTCTTCTACTACTTCTTCTCTACTACTTCTTCTACTAATTATTCTCCTCTTCCATCCATTAAGCTCCTCCACTGGTCACCATCTCCTCCTCCACATAAGCGTCATTCTTCTCCTCCACCATCGCATACACCTAAGTCTTCTCCACCTCCTACTCATGAACCATTGTAATTCTCACATAATGAAAACCTCATGATGTCTTGGTGCTTTACTTGACAAGTGCTTAATCCGCTTACCTTCTACTTGAGCATCATCCACCTCACCACTTGTAACGCCAACGTGACCACCCTTTTCTATAATTTCACCACATCAATGGCCATCATGATAATGATTGTTATGCTCTCCATGATCACTTACAAAAATTAGAAGACAAAGGTGTCATTTCTTTCCACTCACCCTCTCATGAGCACTCTCTTTCTCCTATCCCACATAAGTGTGCTTCCACCTCTATTCACTTATCTCCTTCACCTCCATCTAAATTTTTCATCCATCCACCTCCTAAGGTTATCATCCATCCGTCCCTCCATCCAATCCACCTATGGTTGCATCATCTCATTCTTCACAAATTTCTACACTACCTCATTGGCTTCCTAAGCCTCTTTGCTTCCACACTTCCTCCCACCACACCTTCTATTCTTGGTCCCATTCCATCTGACATCCAATTTGGCACTTATTCTCACATTGTTGTTGCTTCACATGCTCCATCTATGCCTTGTATGCCTCTTTAATCTCTGTAGATGACATTCACTTTCCATTTCATTACCCTATGACACACTCTCATGCTATGGTTCACACTTGATTGTTGAGGGAATACTACATCAATGAACCTCTCCTTTCACAACTCATGCATTGTGCTTCATGTCATATCTTTTCTAACATCTCTTTGCACATGACAAACCCATTTCCCGATGACACACTCTTGTTCTATGGTTCATTCTTGACTACTTGAGGGGGCATTTATAAATGAACCTCATTCTCACACTAGGGGGAAATCACTCTTCTTCCCCCTCCCATTCATCATAATCATATGCGATTACAACCATTTTTTACATTCTCTCATCATACAAATACCAATACATCATTATTATTATTTATCTTATACATATTCTTCTTTCATTATCTATTATATTTACATCACATACATCTATTTCTATTCATCACATACTATGCTCTTCATTCTCATTCAAATACAAATCCTATTCTAATCATTACTTATCTATTTCTTTCCACATCATCATGCATTTCAAATCAAAAAACCATTTCAAATGACACATATCAACCCAAAGTGCAAACAACAATCATCACATCATATCACATATTAACAACACACATCAACAATAAATATACCACATCATATATATATATATATATATATATATATATCTCAAAATCATAAGTTTCAAAATACAATCATTGGGGGAAGCCCCCATGCATCAATACATCATATACACTATCATACATCATCATCATTATCACTATATACAATAATGGGAGCTCTAGAACTAGAAGCTTCACCGCTCACTCTATGTCACTGATCTCGACCTCTATATCTCTCCAAATGACTCCATAATATAGAAATCTCGGTCATCTTCTCTAAAAATCAGCCCTATAGCTCAACATATTTAACAAACACATCCTGAGATAGGGTTCCTCCTCCTATGGCCTACCTAGCTCGCTCAGTCTCTCTACACGAGCCTCATCATCACTCACTCAATAACATGGTACATGTGGTTGTTATTATAGCCACCGGCTCAACAAATGGGCATGCTCACCTACAATAATAACATCAACTCTCTCTAAGCATACCACCTCCCACAAGCACATCTAGAGGCACATTTTCACGTCAACGTGTGTATCGATGAATCTATAATCAATGACCAATAGGCATCACCTACATTCACAAAAACCACCATTAGTTACTACACACCTTCACAATATCTAATAACTAAAACAACAACTAACAAAAACAATGCAATGCAATACAATTTACTTACACTTGGCTCTGTCCACTACTACACCATCTACATCAGGGGTAGGTGCCTACCCTCTACTCCTCCAACTATCGCTCCACCAGCCACATCCATCACTACTACTGAAAAATAAAACACCCATCGATGTGTTCACCCACCACTCACTATAGGCCTAGGTGCACCCCACATCATCAACATGTATAGGCTTTATAGTCCACATCTGCCTCATCTGACCAGATGCACTAGTTGTGCTCTCTGATCAGGACCTCTTCCTTGGTCATCTCACCACTTCTAGTAGATCTCAACCATATATATGGATTTAGGGGGCACATCTTGGGCCATGCCAAATTGTCTCGATACTCGCTCACCCTGGAACAACTCTATCACCCTACTGAAAGTGATCCTCTAACCACATGGTGTGTCAAATGCACCATAACTCCACACCATCCTCTACCCATCCACCATAGTCTCTATATGGTCTCCATATAATGGCCCCATGGCCCATCTGATCTAGCATCGACCTATAGGTGGTCATATCCATCCTCCTCGCTTATGGGTGCCTACCCACCTCGCTACAAATATCTCAGGTCTATCCCAATCATCCCATGGCCCACTAAGTGGCCTCAATATCGCAATATGCTCATATGCCCATACATGTGCAACAAATTTGTGGCTCCTAGTCCACCCCATGATCCTCCTAAGTGAATCTATACAAATCTCTATACAAGTGGGCCAATACACACCATGCACCATGCATATCTAGTCCCATGCTCCTCTATACTGTACAAAAATATCATGCATCTTATACAATATACCAACTCCACCACCCTCCACTACCACCGATGATGCTAGAATCACTACAATAAACTTCCACAACACTATGGAAACACTAGATCTCAATATCACATCTAAATTGATATGAGTCTCTTCTTGTACTCGTGTGCCTATAAAATACCACCTTACTTGCCCTCATTTTCCTTTGGGCATCCACTATAGTCATCACCTATACTCTCTCTCCTATAATAGGTAAAATCATAATATCATGTATACATCCTCCAGGGTCACTGTCATCTCACTAGTAGGCAACCAAAATGTACATGTATCTACACACCATCTATCACACAAAACAGTCAACATAGGCATATTATGGGGTACCTCCCCCAATCTAGTAATGTGTCATAAGTCAACACATGATCCAATATATCCCACTCAACATCTGATAACCCCAAAGTAAGCAATGTACTCAAATGGTAGGCCCACCCAAAACTCTCTCGAGTGTATATCCCTTTACACAACACAAAAAGTAACAAAAGCCTTCCATTAGTACATTATACATACTACAAATATCACTTATCATAACATCAAACTACTCAAAATATCAACATTTTATGACATAGTGCCAAACCCTCCTCTGGGACATTAGTGCCTGTGAGTAGTCACGGCGCTCAACATCAGTCACTAGCACCTTAACTAACCAGGCACTAATGTCCCCAAGGATAGAAATGCATTCTTGGATGCACTTCCACCTGTGTCAAAACACCAAAAATACATAAAAGAATTTTTTTCTAAAATTAACAAAACAAACATATATTGATAAAAAAAATTTTCAAAAATAATCACACTTACCAACTCATCGGTCATCTCATGAAGCCACTGACTACCACTACTCTCTCAAATCTAGTCAAACTCATGCTCTAACATGTGGCATCCTCACAGCTTAGAGCTCTAAATCTCAATCAATCTCGTAGTACAAATGAAATACTATTCACTTTTCACTATTACTATATATAGTAATTCCAATTTTTCATATACTATAGTTATTATTTACAACCACTTTTACAACTAATACATGTTGCACAATTTTTCACTCATATCTTGAGCCTCGTAACTCGTTTTTGACTCACCATTTATGCCATACGGATCATAATTTCCTCTAACACCATACCATATACATTTCAACATCTCATATTCACATTTAGCACATGTACTATTCAATATCTATTCACATTGTGACTATATTATCCAATACTATTTCTCATTTACTATTACAACATCTTATATGTCTTGCTTTCAGCTCAATGCTCATTTCTTCACCCTTCACCCTTTCACCAAAAGGGGGCATATAATCAAGATCATCTTATAATCCCTCTCAGGTTATAATATACATCAATCGACACTCCTAGCATATTACTATTACAACTTTCTCTGATCTCATTCAACAAAGGTATAATCATTCTATATTACAATCAATATTTTCTACTATTTCAAATCTATTCCCCCAAATGACCTAATTTGGGGGAAAAGCACAAAAAACTCTCTCGTGAGTAATTTACTAAGTACAAAATCTCAAAGCAATCTTCTATCATTCAAATAAAATCAATCAATCAATTCAATAAGCATATTTACTATCTCTCCCAAATGACCTAACTTGGGAGCTACATCATAGTTACTATCACTCCCAGATGACCTAACTTGGGAGTCACTTTACATTTCTATCGCTTCCAAATGACCTATTTGGAAGCCATCTAGCATTATGTAAATCAAAACACCTGTTATTATAAGAGTGGGGGCAATGAGACATCATTACCTTTCATATATTGATCCTATATGGGTTCTTCAATACGGAACAAAAAACCAAATTTGGTCTCTAAACTAAATTTGGTCTCTATCCATCTAAATGGTTGGACCTTTTGGGGATGTAGTCATGGATGGAGAGTAAAACTAGACCTCTCTCCCCAACACTCTTCCTCTGGTGGTAGGATGCCCAAATCCTCCCATTTACAAAAAAAATTGGGTTGGGAATTGATCACTCCCTACCTCTTCAATATCCTTTTTACAACAATTCAAAATCTCTAAAGATATCCAAATCATTTCAACTATTTCTCCAAGTGCTCCTTACAATGGTTCACTTATCTCCACTTATGCCACATGGGTCAAAATGTTGATCCATGGTTTGCCACGCTACAAGTTTCTACATTCTACACACACTTTGCAACATGGCTTCTCCGAACTTTATATAAGTATGTTCCTTACTTCCTTTACACTACTTAAATTTCATTCAAATAGCATAAAGGGGGAAAATGTAGACACAAAATCACACACATATTACTATTTTACTATGTCATTAGTATGTTGTTTATATGCATGGATCTTAAGTAAGAAAAGTATTCACTAGTGACACAATCCTTTTCCATCCACTTGTTTTGATTGTTTCTATTGTCTTTCTCTCTCACATCTGTCATTTCTGTACCTAGTTCTGGTCAGTCATAGGGATCCCTGTCTATCATTTTTTCACATATGTCATCATTTATCCCAGGACACTAGTGCCCATTCTGACACTAGCGCCCAAGCATTCTCTTGTCCATTCTTTGTCCTCTTTTTTTTTACTTTTTTGACATTTTTGGTCGGCCTTTTAGTTTTCTTATCCTTATCTCGAGCTCATAGTCGGCCTTTTGTGTCACTAGTGTCAAAATTCAAACAAGAGATCCATATATATACACAACATACACTTTTATTCTAGTTGGCAATTCTAAGGGACAATCTCATCTACATACTATCACTACCATTAAAGGGATTACATTTTTGGGTTGCATACACTGCATAGGAAGGGGAAGTGCTCAATTCCATATCACACATTTACATCTTATCTAGCCATAGCTCACTATCTTGGCATCATTGGCATGAGGGAAACCTAAGGACACTATTACACACATAAGTACAAAAAGAATACATGGAGTCTGGAATGTAGTGCAGTGCTCGGTCATAAGTTCACTCATCGGTGATCATCGGGTCATCGATCGACTTTACATATTGCATTTTCATTCCAATTTGATGTGTTTGTGAGCTTCACGAAAGAAAGTAGATCCCACTCTCTACGTAGTCACTAAGCACCCACAAACTATCACCAACCTAAGCGCTCGTGTCCGACATTATTCTCAAAATCCATATTTTATAGAGAGCAGTTGTGACATAGTTCCAACCCTATTTAGCACTTTACACCACCTGGATTGATTCCAGATTATGAGGTTTCAGCTAAGTCATCTTTCTCTCTCATTTTCTTATAGTGTTGCATTGTTTGAGTGCCTAAATTTGTATATCTATTGTATTTTAGTGTACCAGCCTCTACAATTATTTTTAGTTATATTTTTATTAAATCAGAAACTTGAGGTGTGGATTTCATTCTATAAAAATTGAAAGGCCCTTAATGTGTGGGTAAGTGCAGGAAGTTGATGGACAAATATAGGGTCATCCGTGGACATCATATTGCAAATAACAACATAATATCAACTTGTAGGGATTATTAGCAATACATACACTCAAAATTAGACAAAATTATATTAATATGAATTGTAGCATCTGGAATCTAGTTTCTAAAATACTAATTTTTGTAAAAAATGGACAAGATTAGCTATATTAAACACTCAAAATTCAATGACTTGGTATTTTTTTTTAAAAACGCCGATAAGATTATAGTCCGTTTGCCCACAATTTGGATGACCAAAAATTGATATATATTTTTTTCCTTTGGTGAGAAGTTATATGCCACTATCTATCTTGGGATGGATTTTATTTTGTATTTTTTTGAGTAATATTTTATTTTTTATGATTTTTTCCGTGAAAGTGGTATGAAAACATAAAGAAAACAGAGCACTTTCCGTTTGCCCGCCATAACTTCATCAAAAAATATTGAAATCAAATAATTTTTTTTTGAACATGTATATAATTTCACCACGGTTGGGATGGTATAAGTTTTATCACATTCTAATAAGTGAAACAAATTTTATTTTTAAATGTAGAAATAAACATTCACAGAAAAAGTGTCTTAAAGACCTACTATTAGTAAAAATTATAAAATGATATTTATCCTCTTCTATTCACTTTAAAATCAGTATTTCTACAAAGCTAATAGTCTCCCCTACGCAATGGTACCATTTTTATGACATATTTTTTAATTTTTGGCATGGTTCAAGTCCGCTGAAGACTAAATTTGATGTTTTGTTGTTTTTAATGTAAAATTCAAATTTGATGTCCACTTAATGTCCCCCAACTTGTGCACTTACCCGTGTGTTTTCATCCACCTTTTGCTCCAAAATGGATGTTTTATATGAGAATTTCAAAATTCCTACTTTTGAGCTATTATGTAAAAGAATTACTCATGACCAAACAAAATTGTGAGCTCTGGATGCCTTACCTAACTCAAGCCATGAACTAGTGGCAAAATCTTATAAAGGGAAATATAAGCCACAACCCAAATCAGGACATCCTCCAATAAAATCAAACAAACCTTCTCCAACAACCACTAAAACCGCTAAACCTTTTAATTCGACAAGTCTAAAATGGTTTTTAAAAAGAATAAGGTTTATGATCCATGTCCATATTGTAACAAAACTAATCATACTAATTACAAATGTTATACGAGAATGAAGCATTAGAAGAAAAACTAAATGACTATAAAATTTATGTTCCCTCCTCCAAAAGTACATGGAAAGGAAAGGCTCTTTTTGTTAGGGCTTGTTCTTTTATGTCAAATATATGGATTTTTTTCATTGCGGTGTTTCTCATCATCTAACTCACGTGGTTTTTTTATTTCTCTTTATGATTATATCACTTTTTAGATAATCATGGGAAACTCTTAAAAAAATGATATTTTGGGTTTTGGTTCAGTCCAAGTGCAAAATGGGTATACTAATGATGTACTCTTGATACCTAAAATTTCATCTAATTTATTGGTAATTTATCATATTTGTAATTCTAGTTTTGGAAAAACTATGGATTTCACTCCATAGAATGTTGGAGTTAAAGAATTATATGATCTATAGGATGGTGTAGCTACATGTGTGGTAGACCATCATCCACACCTTTATGTATTTGATAAATTATTACCTCTACATGGTCTTTAATTATTGCTCATGTTGACACAACAAGCAAACTTTGGCACGAATGCTTTGGTCACTTAAATTACAGGTATCTGCAATAGCTAAGCTCACATAAAATGGTGAAAGGAATTCTAAAGGTCTCAATTTGTGATGGCATTTTCTGGGATGCGTGGTTGGAAAATAACACTAAGAGCCCTTTCTAAAGGGAAAACTTCAAGAGCCAAGACTCCGCTTGAGTTAGTACATAGTGATTTGATCACTTTTCCCATTAGGTAATTTTCTAGTGCAAAATATGTAATAACTTTCATTGATGATTTTAGTTAAAGGACTTGGGTGTATTTTTGCATTATAAAAGTGAAGTTTTTATGAACTTCAATAATTTAAAGGATTTTGTTGAGAAGAAATCAAGATTTCCACTGACAAAGCTCCACACAAAAAAGGGGGAATATATCAAGATCTTGCTTTTTATGATTTTTATTGATCATGGTACTATGCATCAATACATAATATCATACATTCCTCAACATAATGGAGTAGCTAAATGAAAAATAAAATAGTTAAGGACATGGCAAGTTAGATGATACAAATGTACTAAGGACTTGACACTTGAATTTTGGGATGAAACAATATATTGTGTAAATTCCATCTAGAATAAAATTCCTCGCAAGGTAGTGTGAGACAATACTCATGAAGAAGCTTCATCATGTGAGAAACTTGATGTTTATAGATTTTTTGTCTTCGAAGTAAGGCATTTGTGTTTGTTCTTGACAATAATCATAAATCTATGGAGAAGAAGAACCAAAAGCTCATTTTTGTTGGTCATTGTGAAGATATGAAGGCATACCACCTCTTTGATCCCATCACACATTATGTCTTATTTTGAATAAATGTTAGAGTTGATGAGAATCTCATTCCTTCATAGCCAACTTCTAAGCCTTCTCTATCATTTTCTTCACATATTTTTTATAGGGAGGGTATACTTCTTGATTTGATGATGTCATACTCAATGATCTTGCTTTGCCTCCTCCTCCTGCACATAATTTTTCAAGTGAGAAAATCTACTTTGAAACAACTAGTTATTTAGTTGGTGATCCTTTTAATCCTTGTCACACTTCGTCTAAAAATTTTGGTATTGATTTTATGATTCAAGCAATTTCTATTGATATGGTAATATCTTTAGATGCAATGGGAAAACCTGAGTGGGAAGCTACTATGTAAGATGAGTATTCTTCACTCATGAATAATAACACATGGGATTTAATTCTCTTCTTACAGGAATAAAACTTGTGTGTTGTAAATGGGTCTATAAGACCAAATATGTAACATATGCTTCGTAAAAAGCACAAGCCCTAGTTTTTAGCCAATAGGTTCTCACATGTTGAAGGGGTGGATTACCTTAAGACATGTTCTCTAGTTATAAAGATGGATTCTATTCACCCTTTTCTCTCCCTTGTTGCATCACATCAATTGCCAATCTATCAAATGGACTTGAAGGGTACCTTTTTACATGGTGATTTCCAAGAGGATATTTATATGGAGAAACATCATGACATTGTGCATGATTGTTCCATACTATGAAAACTTCGTCATTCTCTTTATGGACTAAAATAATCTCCTCAGCTTGATATGAGAATATGGATAACTTTTTACTAAATTTAGCTTTTATTGTTATGAATCTTATCACATTGTTTACACCACAAGCAAGGTGAGGATTTTTATATTTGTGTTGTATGTTATTGACCTTATCCTCACATGTAGTTCAAAAAAACTTATTCATTACATAAATCACAAGTTCATGGAAATTTTGATAAGACGGACATGGGACTTCTACACTATTTTCTAGGTCTCCAAGTTCATCAATCTCTTGAGGGTATTTCTATTGACAAATGTAAGTATTTCACCTATTTTATTCATCGTTTAAATGTGGTTGGATGCAAGCCTTATCCATATCGTATTAGTCAAGTGTTAAGTTATTTTTTATTTTAAATCATGATTAGTTGACCCCACTTTGTATAGGAAGTCTATGGTAGTATTTTATACTTGAAACATATATATCCTGATATCATATTTGTTGGCAACTTGGTCTCTCAGTTCTCCCATGAGCCTCACGAGAATCACTAGAAAAAAACTAAATGTATTTTTTTCTACATTTAGGACATGATGAAATTTGGCATTTAATACACACCAAAAGGATCTTTTGACATTAAGGGATTCACAAACTCATAATGGGGTGTATGTTTTGATACTTGTCGATCTACTTATGGATTCGTCTTTCACCTTGGATCTAGTGTTGTTGCATAAGCATTAAAAAAAAATTGTAGTTCCAAACTCTAATTTAGGTATAATAATTTGGTGAACTTGTTTATTAACTCGAATCCTTAACATATTTAGATTAGGTCACTCTATCCTAAATCAACCCTTCTCTTTCCAACCCTAGTTCCCATCAAATTTTTCTATTTAGAATTTTTTTCATGAATGATCCCACTTTTAGGGTTTTTCTTCTCTTTGTAGATATATATATTTGTTCACAATGGCTTATGCATATTTAACTTAAATATTTGATGATATTTACTTAATGCATAAGGCTTGCTTCCCTTGATTTGGTTTGGGCTGCCCCCTTTTACCAATTTAATGTCTCTTCTCATCCTAAAAGAAAGGAACAACCCTACAACAATACATTCCTTCATACTCATTTTTTATAACATGAGGTTGCCTCCTTTTACCAAAAACCACAAACCCATGTAATATGCATTATTTTATCAATACTCTTGATTATATTATCATTCTATCTTTGTTGCCATTTATAAAAACCTAGACACGCCAAAAGAGCTCTTATGTTTATTAATTAGTGATGGTTTATTGGTCCTACTTGTTTCGTGTCACCACACAATTAGCAAACTATCCAAGTACCCATGTGATACCTTTTATGCCTACCATCATATTGTGGGTCATGATGTTAATCATTTTCAACCATTAATATCTAAAATCCAAAGTCTCAAGGATTGAAGCCTAATAAAATTAATTAATGACAATTTAGGAAAGCTACATTACCAATTAAGAAGCCACATCTTGATCTATATGACCTACAAACCTATCAGTGTATCACATTTTTATAATTACCATTTATATCAATGACAAGTATTGGGAACATATCCTAATCAATAATAACTCATAACACAATGCATGTACCATTTAAAATATTACACAAACTTGGTTATACTTTGGTAGATATTACACATGATTCTTAATTCCTTCAATATCATGGATCTATTGTAATCTTTGTTGCTTGCGGTTTGTGCATATTATAAACAACATTGTGGGGTGCACCAAAACTAAACGGTAAAAATATTTTTATAGGAGAACCATGGTTATAATACATGGGGATATCATCAAAATCATTAAGAATTACCTCATATTCCCCGAAAAGAAACTCTAATTACCATTTCATGTGATTCTTATATTGAACATCCAAAAACATGGCACATTGGAAAAACACCTCGATACCACAAGGCACCCCTTATACTTATAAGGAATACATTGTAAATCTACTTCGCTTGTAGTAGGTCACCGCTAGATCTTCCTTAACTTCATGAGCTTTATCATTTGGCTGAATCATGACTGATCACACTCTACTCCGATGTGGATATACTTGATTACTCCCACACCTTCAAATATTTTTGAACAAACACAAATATAAAAAAGTAAAAATCCTATAATTCAAAAATTAGAAAAAAAAAAAACAAATATTCTAAAAATATAAATCCAAGACTGAGCATGAGTTTATTTACTATTTTCTACTTTACATATGTTGTTTTTCATGTGGTTTTGTAGATAACATATTTTATATTCCATACACACGTGCACTTCATGAGGTATGTGAGTATGTTGTAGGATACACATAAATCTACTTGATCATAGATGTTAGATTTACCCTTTGTCCAATGGTTTCACGATTTAATTTATTTTGTATTAAATATAATTTCAGAGTAACTACTGTAACAAATGATATTCAAGTAATAAAATACAATAATGTCCAAGCAATAAGCATTCAACAATGTAAAACCCTAAGTAAATGCAAGTGGGATGATGAAAGTTGATTCTGTTGTAATCTAGGAATGATTAGGGCTATGTATATGCTTTGGATTAGGTTGGGAACAACATCATAATGGCTCGTAGAGGGTTTTGGAACTCAAAATTATACTAGACGAAGTGCCCACGGAGGACATGAGCGCCTAGGTGATAGTGACTGATTTGGGTGCCTATGTCTACTCAAATGCTTGGAGTCTGGTCTTTTTGGGTTGGAAGATCTTCACTCCAATATTCACTTTGTCACTCTAACTTCAATGTTAGGGTTCTGATCACACATGTAACCTGCAAAAAAAATGTCTACCTGCACATGTCCAAAAACCACATCAAATCTAATAAAAAAGTATGCATAATGTGGAGTCGAATTAACCCCACCAATCACCCACCCAAAGAGTGAACTTACGACCGAGCGTTGCACTATATCTTAGAATCCATGTAGTTATTTTTGTGTGTGTATGATTTTTTCATGCCCTATGTTTCCCTTGTGCAAGTTGCACGATGATAGCGGCTAGATCTAGATTATACCCAACATGTAGAATGTGTGTGATGGAATAGAATGAACTCCCCTCCTATGTTGTGTATGTAGACCAATGCATCCCTTGTTCCTTGTATGAATGTGTTAGATGTATGCTTTGTATTTCTAGTGTCTTTATGTGAGATTAGGTCATGATGTTAGGGTTATGATTGCACTGCGCAACATGTAAAACAAATATCTACATGCACATGTCCACAAACCACATCGAATCTAATAAAAAGATGTCAAATGTGGAGTCGAGTTGACCCTCGGGTCACCAAGAGTGAACTTACGACCGAGCATTGTACTACATCTCAGACTCCATGTAGTTCTTTGTGTGTGTATATGATTGTTTCATGCCCTATATTTCCCTTATAAGTTACATGATGATAATGAACTAGATCTAGATTATACAGAGTATATAAAATGTGTACGATGGAATAAAATGAACTCCCCTCCTATGTTGTGTATGTAGATTAATGCAACCCTTATCCCTTGTATGAATGTGTTATATGTATGCTTTGTAGTGCTCTTGTGTCTTTGTGAAATATTAGGTGATGATTTAGGGTTTTGATTGCACTGTAACTTGTAAAATAAATATCTACCTACACATTCCACAAACCACATCAAATCTAATTAAAAATATGTAGAATGTGGAGTCGGATTGACCCCGGTGGTCACCCGAAGAGTGAATTTATGACTGAGCATTGCACTAAATCTCAGACTCTATGTAGTTCTTTTTGTGTGTGTGTATGATTATTTCATGCCCTATGTTTCCCTTGTCCACATTGCATGATGATAACAAACTAGATCTAGATTATATTAAGTATGTAGAATATGTGTGATGGAATAGAATGAACTCCCCTCCTATGTTGTGTATGTAGACCAATATAACCTTTGTCCCTTGTATGAATGTGTTAGATGTATGATTTTTAGTACTCATGTGCCTTTGTGCAAGCTTAGGTGATGATAGATAATGCTTATAATGCTTGACCCTTTATTTAAAATAAGTAACTAAGTATATATATGATTCCCTTGTTTGAATTTCGTAATTAACAAATGAAAGGCTAACCTAAAGTTTTAAAAGGTGACCAAAAGTGAAAAGGATCCAAAAGAGTAAGAAGAAGAAAGAGAGGGACAAGGGTGCCCGGGGAAGGACAGAGCACTGGCGCTTCCATCTTAACTTAGGCGATAGTGTCCATGGCCATAAAAAGATAAAGTTAAGTGTTGGCAGAGTTATAAAGTGTGTAAAGCCAATAAAGTATAAAAGATAAAACAACCAAAATGCCAAAAGAAGTTGTTAGCCACTAGTTTTCTTGCTTAGGAATCATGTATATATTAGTATGCTTCAGACTTAGAAATGTACCAAAGTGCATAGATTTTGTGTCTACATTTTTCCCCCACTTTATGTTGTTGAGTGAATACTCGATAACATAAAGTAGATAGAAAATGTGTACCTTGTAATCTAGAGAAAAGTGTATTTGATAGCGTATCGAGTGGACAACTAGCCATATGAAGGGTGAAGTGATTGCAATGTGAAACATCACAAATAGGAAAATGAGGTATACCCTAGGGGTGAATTGTATGCATAGTAGTGTGTTGTTGAAGCTTGTGTTTGTTGATGTGAGTTGTTTCTTATTACTTATAAGGACGGACCTACAAAAGAATAATAAAAGAGTAGTCAAAGTCTCGTATATGAAAAATCATAGTAATGTATGTATAAGTAAGTAAAAGTATGTTAAAGTAGTAGCTAAGGAAATAGTACACCCGATGTATGAGAGAGTATAGGATATAAATTTGTCCTGTTTTCTTTGGAGATGTTGTTGGATGGGGTTAGGAGTGTTCAATTCCTAACCAAGAAAGCATCGAGCCATGAATTTGAGCATCTTGCCACTAAGAACGAGGTTTTTGAGCACTCTCACGCTAAGGATGAGTTTTTTGGGTGATCTCACAATAAGAAAAGAGTATTGGGGAGAGAGGTATGTTTTTATCTCCATCCATGATGCTTCTCCAATGATAAGTGTCATTGCAGATTGACACATTTTGATTTGTAACCAAATTGTAGCCAATTGTAGTCAATTGTATGAATTGTGTAACTGAAGGAAAGTGTCTAATACCGTAGATCTGTATTGTAAATTTTTGGAAATTGTGTTAAACTAAGAAATTGTCTAATTTTTCCCCAAGACACAAGCGCTAGGTGGGACACAAGTGCCCACCGTTCTTATTTGATACTTGTGCTAGTATCTACTTATGTTATTTTGATCCAAGTTTGATTTTGGACCACTCATGATTGTGTGCCTTTGTCAATTATGTATTGTTTTGTTCTGTTTTGGAGCTTTGTGTTACTTAGAAGGGTGATTTGTTCACCCAATAGTTTCCCCCCTCATTTGGGGTGCATGTGACGAATGTAGGAGGATGCAACCCAAATGAGAGGACCTGAAACTGATATGCATATCATGAATTGGATACCTACATGGGGTAGGGGATGTGCATGGTAGAAACCAAGGCACATGTAAACAATATAGGCTAGAAACAAGTGTTAGTGTAAAAGAGCTAACGATGCAATATAAGACAATTATTAAGCAACTATGAAGACAAGAGGTACTGCTGCGAGAAGTAGATTACATACATGAGACATTGCTCACAATGTCACAAGACAATTAGGGCCAAAGTGACCATAAGAAAACAATGATCAAACATGACATAGGACATAGCCCACAAACAATAACAAACAATAGTAAACAAGAAGTAACAGATAACCATGGTTGTATAGAATCTTACAAGGCAAATTTTACACATGAAGCACCCATTAGCATGTTAGAAAGATGAGTAGTATGTCATATATATGTATATATATATATATATATTAATGAAAAGCAAGTGACATTAACCAAGAGTTAGTAAATATTGAAACCATAGGACTCGTGATGTGTAGAGTACTTTGGAAAGGTTTATCATGAAGCAAAAAGCATATCTTGTAGAAAGTGGATGATGTGAGGTTCATTTAAGAATTACTCCCTCAATAGTTAAGTATGAACCATAGAACAAGAGTGTGTCATCGAGTAATGATGGTATAGTGTGTGTATCGAAGATGTGATAGTGCTTAGAAAGGTAGACATGAAGCATGGAGCGTGAAGTGTAGTAAATAAGCTATAAGTAGATGATAGAGACAACCAATAGTGATAGGGGAAGAAAGTATGATACCCCCAAATGTGTGAGGGATAGAAAGTTATCCGATGATAGTGAAGAGTGAGGGCCCCTTATCTAGTATCCAAGGAGGAGAAGACATGTGACCATGGTCTAGGACTAGTGGTGTAAGAGAGTAAATATGTGTATGTGAGGGAGACCGATGTGGTAAAGGAGGTGGAGAACACCTATAGGAATGGGCTGCCCGAGTAGGGGACTTAGGCCAACGGGGTGGGCTAATGGATCGGTGAGGATGACAAGGTCGTGATGTAGGCCGTGTATGAATGGGAGAGCTAATCTGTAAATATAAATGTAGACTTGAGAGGTGCAGGAGGCCTAGATGCCATGACTGGGGCTGAAAAAGAGGTGAGAGTGGCCTAGGTAAGGGTGTGCACGGTGAAATACCTTGAATGGTGAAAACTTTCTTATCATGAATGAACTTCAAACAAAATTGGAGCATGGAAGGGATAACTTGGGTAGCCCAAGCCAAGGGAGACCTAAGACCATGTCACAACGCTTGATTTCAGATGTAATGAGGAATGGTGTAGGTATGGTAAGGGACCCAACAATAATGGGAAGGATGACACGTCCATAAGAATTAGGAACTAGAAATGTGATTTGAGAGATAGGAAATTTAATATCCAGTAAGAGTGTCATGGAGCATGCATTAGAAAGGGCAAGGATGGACCATAGTATTGTTGATTATATGAGTACCAATAGAAGCATCAATATGTAGCTCATCAGAGGAAAATGTAGCATGGTAGTCGTGATATGAAAATGTAATAATTGGTGGTGGCATATCAGCAGTAGTAATGAGAAAATCAAGTGGCACCAATGAAGGAGGAGGCACAACATGATATGCATGATTTATAGAGGAATCATTAGCCATCGTGTTAGGTTTGGGTAATGGGTCATTAAAGAAATAAAGATTTTGATTGGCATTTATCGGCTTATAAGTAGATGGCTCACGGAGCTCAATTGCATTATTATCAATAAGATTTTGAATGATATGTTTGAGCTTAAAACAATGATCAATAGAATGTCCATTGCATTGGTGATAATCATAGTGTGCATTTTCATTGTAATTACGGACATGTGGTGGAGAAGGGTTTAGATTGAGTGGTGGAGGGATAGAAATCAGATTGCTTTGAATGAGTTGTGGTAATAGGAACCGAGGTGTGTAAGGTGGCTTAGTAAAAGTGTGCCTCATGGATTGCAATTGAAGTGTGGCTAGTGTAGAAACAACGTTAATACTAGATTTATAGCTTTATCTTTCGGTAAGCTTAGTGGATGGTTTGAATGCAAATTTGGCTTGAAACTTGTTGGAAGAGGAAGTAGAAGAAGTATCATAATACTTCAATTTGCCCATAGATAGTAGTTTTCTTTCATGTAATTTGAGTGTGTGACACAATTGATCGAAAGAAGGAGAAGTCTCAAAAATGACACTCTCTTAGAGTGGAGGTAACATACTTTGAATGAATAGGTCTTGTAATTCTGAATCAGCTACAACGTTGGCCATTTTGGCAAGATTATTCTTATACCACAAAGACATAATATCCAAGATGTTCATTGGATCCTTGTTTGATTTTGGCAAGTTGTGCATAGGATATCTTAGTGTCGATATTCATAGAAAAATGAGCAAGGAATGCATCGACTAAAGATGTAAAATATGTTACCGAATGGACATGTAGATCATAGAACCATCGCATAACATAGTCATGTAAGCTTCAAGGAAACAATTTTTCCAATAGTGTAAGGTCATCAGCATAGTCAAGACATGCAATATGAAAGGATCGAAGGTGCTCCTAAGGGTCACCATGTCCATTGAAGGTGGGAAGCTTGGGTGCGACGAAGTTAGGAGGCAACGGATAAGAGGAGATGGTGGGTGTAAAAAGGGCTATGAAGGAGGAGTGAGGAATCTAGAGATGGAGAGGAATATGAAGTGGCTTGTTATAATTGATGAATTTGGGATTGTAAATCATGGTATAAAGAAGCTAGGTCATGAGTGCCTAAAGAGGAGTTGGGTTGTGTATGGGAAGTATTGGGAGGAATGAGAGGAGCGATGGTGGTTGTAATAATAGAAACATGAATGGTGGAAGGTGGGGTGGAAGTTAAGGCGACCGAGGAGGAACCGATGAGAGGGAGTGTGGTACCATTTCAGAATTTTTAACAAGTATAACATTTAGGATATGTATATGCATAAAGTAGAATGGAAATTAATGAGCTTGTCAAGTTGATCTTGATTGACATTAGTGTCTTCATTATATGAGTGTTCATTATCATAAGCTTCAATGTTTTCAAGAGGAATGTAGGTTGAGTTAATCAAAGGATTATCGAGTTAGCCATCGGTTTAGAGAACTTACGGGTGGATGGGGAAGCTCAATGTGCTCAAGAGGACCAAAACAACCACTACGGGTGATGGGCATAAAAAGAAGGCCTTGAGGCAAGGTAGGGTTCGAGCGAATGGGTTCACCAAATGATTTAATCTAATTTGTATTAAATCTAATTTTAGAGTAATTACTATAACAAATGATATTCAGGTAATAAATTACAATAATGTCCAAGCAATAAGCATTCAACAAGTAAAACCCTAAGTAAATGTAAGAGGGATGATGACTTAGCTAATTTTGTGAACTCCGAGAATGATCGGGTTTGTGTATATGTTGGAATGGGATAGAATAACATCGTAATGTCTCGTAGAGGTTCTGAACTCGGAACTTACTAGATGTAAGCACCCACGGGAGGATGCGGGAGTGCCCCAAATGCTAGTGACTAATTTGGGTGCCTTATCTACTCGGATGTTTGGAGTCTAGTATTTTCTAGGTTTGGAAGGTCTTCACTTTAATGTTCACTTTGTTGCTCGACTTTGTTGTTAGGGTTCCAATCGCACTTGTAACCTGCAAAACAAATGTCTACCTACACATGTCCACAAAACACATCAAATTTAATTTAAAAAGATGTAGAATGTGGATTCAAATGACCCACGATCACCCAAAGATCAAACTTATGACTGAGTGTTGCACTACATCTCAGACTCCATGTAGTTCTTTGTGTGTGCATGATTCTTTCATGCCCTAGGTTTCCCTTGTATAAGTTTCATGATGATAACAAGCTAGATCTAAATTGTACCAAGTATGTAGAATGTGTGTGATGGAATAAAATGAACTCCCCTCCTATGTTGTGTATGCAAACTAATGCAGCCCTTGTCCCTTATATGAATGTGCTAGATGTATGCTTTGTAGCACTCTTGTGCTTTGTGCAAGCTTAGGTGATGATAGATAATGCTTATAATGCTTGGCCCTTTATTTGAAAGAAGTAAATAATGTATATATGATTCCCTTGTTTGAATTTTGTAATTGACAACTAAAAGGCTGACCCAAAGTGTTAAAAGGTGACCAAGAAATGAAAAGGACCCAAAAGAGTAAGAAGAAGAAAGAGAGGGACATGGGCACCCAAGAGGGATAGGAGCGCTGGGTTCTTCTGTTTTAATCGAGCCCAGTGACCAAGGCCATCAAAAGATAAATCGTTAGGTGTTGGCAAGGTGTAAAGTGTGTAAAGTCAAAAGTGTAAAAGATAAAACAACCAAAATGCCAAAAGGAGTTGTCAACCACTAGTTTTCTTGCTTAGGAATCATGTATATATTAGTATGTTTTAGGACCTATAAATGCACTCGAGTGCATAGATTTCATGTCTACACTTCGCTAATTTAGGGGCATATTCATTATTACGAGGTGTTATCTTTCTATTTACAGCTTACTTATACTACTTTCACTTATCTCACTCATGCTTATGATTTACACTATGTTATGCTTCTATCAAAATATTTGACACCAACACATGTGGACTATGCAAGACTATTGTATCTTGTTCTACACACCTATTAGTTGTTGCATCTTTATTATTACACATCAAATGTCTCATTTTCTTAATTTGTGTGTAGGGCACCCGACCTATCTATATGTGTGTGTGCAATACTCTTGTGTACCTTTTTGTGGCCTCGATATCCTTTCTTATGCAGCCCTTCATCCCTTATTTGTGTGTGTGACACTATCATGTCCTCAGTATGCAGCCCTTAGTCGTTTATATGATATTATGTCCGACATCAATTATTGCACTTGTATGCTTATATGTTTCTATATTTATATACTTGTATGATTATTGTGTACATTATCTCCTTGTGCCATGATTGCTATCATGCACTCTCTTACATGGACAAGTTCTACGTGGTGACCATCTTCAATTATCTTTTTATGCTCCAACCAATCCCGAGATTTGACACTTGTCTTGGGAATTTCTAGGGGTCTAGGATGTATTTTATGGTTTGATTAAATTTAAAACCATTTTTAATGACGTTTAGTGATTTCTATTAACTTTCAAATGATGATTATTATAAGGTCATTTTTTAAAGAGACGTGAGGAAGGAGAAGATTTGAAATCAAAATATACGATTTTACATGTTTCATTTAATTTTATCCATTATGAAGAAAAGTGAACTTGACCATGATAATTAATATCAAAATTGTCAATAAAAATATATATCCTCTAATTCATGTCTTGTGTGGATTAACCTCTAATGTAAGTGAGATTAAGGATATATTAAATTTTCTTTGCATGCCCACTCCCATGTATTGACTAGTTTAGTAAGCGGTTCAAACCAATACTATTAAAGAGTGAATTTATTGAATTTATTTTGCTTACAAACCACAAGAATTTCCTTTAATTTAATTTTATTACATTGCCTTGAGGCTTAAACAATCTTCAAATATTCTATTCACAAATTTTAATATTCTAAGTTGTTTGCTTCTCCTCCCTCCAAATTAATTACAAGCTCATGAATGTTTTTCCAAATTTAGCAATAATGGGCAAAAATACAATGCATTACGATAATTCATAGCTTGGGTTCATTTATGTATTTGGAAGAAAGAAGGATATTATGTTTGAGGTGAGTCTCGTATTCAAATGAAACTATGATATTCAAATTTACAATTTAATATTCATTATTATTTTTCTTTGTATTCCTTTTAAGGAGAAAATTTTAAATTTATTTGTATTTCTTTTGTCAATGTTGCCTTCAAACTTTTACAATAAATTAGATAGGTTATTTTATCTAGTTTTAGAGATAGTTTAAATTCATTTTGAATGATTATATTTCAAACATAAGCTCATTTCAAGTCAATGTTCTTTATGTCGTCTAATTATTTGAATGACTTTAGTTTGAATGTATTATATGGTCCTTTATTCAAAGGTTTTCTATAACTATAAACAAGGAAATAAAGAGAGCAAGGTAATTGGACAAAGTTTTCCTAAAATTCCACATACTAACATCGTTTCTCAATATAATATACCTACTATATTTTCTATTTTTGCTTTGTATTTTTCCTCGAGCTTTTATTTTTATTATTATAATGGACACAATCTTATTACATTTTTAGCATAGAGTATAGTTTAGTTAACCATTTTTAAAAATGTAATATGAATGTCAAAAAAATACTAGACTGGCCTCTAATTTTTAGTTGAGAGGCAAGGGTGGATGTCAAATCTCATCCTTGGTTCCAACGATGATCTTATATGTTATTTATAAGATGAAGGCACTTAAATTCTTTTGACTTGGGTGATCTATAGTCTATCTCACTCACCTTAGAATAGGGGCATTCAAAGGGGGGTTACTACAAGAATATCAATTCAATTCAAGCACACCAAAGAGAATTTCAAACTTACAAATACAATGGGACAGATATAGAGACATAATTACAAATACAAATAAAATGAATTCACAAAAATTTGATTTGGATAAAACTATTCTATAGAGGATGAAACCATTGGACGATATTGTCCCTGATGCATGGTAATATCCTTGGTAAATTTTCACATCCGATTTATGAATTTTCTTAAAATATAGGTTTTTCATAGATCTTTGATATATGTTCAAGGATAGATACACAATTTTAGCATAGATTTCACTTCATATTATGACATGATGGATGGGAATGGTGACAATTTCAATCCAAATATCTAATATCAAGTTGCACGTTTTCATTTGACATGTATTTGTGTTATCATTTTGACATAACAAGGGCATGAACATCATGATCATCATTATTTCTACATTTTTCAAAGTTTCAAAACTATTCATATAATGCACAACAAGGTCATGAGTATACTTAATTCCCTTTCAACTTTACACATTTGCAATCTATATCCATTTGTAATGTAATCGTATGGGTGCATAGTTTTACTATGGGTCTACTAGAAACCTTAATACATATGGGCTAGTGACACCTTGGGATACCATTCCTCTCGTTACCCTTTGAAAACAATTGGGTTGAGTGACACCTAAATGCTTTTGTTATTCGGTGTCGTAGGTCAAGTGATATTTGACATCTTTTGTTACTTCATGTTGGGTCAGTGACACTCAAACTCTTTTGTTAGTTTTATGTTGGGTCAATTTACACCCAACCCGTTTTGGTTTATGTCACTTCTACAAATTTGGTATTGATCCCCCATATCCTCCTTTGATACAATTTTAATCCCTCTCTCCAAGTGCTTCATCAGAAATATCCCACCCTTGCAAGGCAAACATGTATATTCCTTCCATGTTTTGCTCAATTTTAATTTTCACATTCAATTTCAATTTAGAGTTAAAGTTTAAATCTTTTATATGGACATTAAATATACTTTATGTTGCATGTTTTCACTCTAGGATCTTATAACCACTCAAGCATCTCAAAAATCAAATAATCGAGAAAATATAGTGTGTTTACACACTCAAATATATATTTCTTTAAACAAATAAAAAAATCCTGTCTTTAAGGGGGATGTAGACACCTCAAAGGAAAATGATCTTATATTATATTAAATGCAATAAGATACAAGATAGTTTTCAACAAAAAGTGGGTGGTATGAGAGCACACCCCAAAACCACAAACAAACTAGGCCAATCCTAGGAGAATAACGAAAACACTAGGCAAAGCCTAAAATACATCAAAATAGAAGAAACAAAATCAAGCCGCCACCACAAAGAGCCCGGAAGGGGAGGATCTTGATCATCGGGCAATCAAGACCAAGGGAGGTCCTTTTCGGTCAGAAATGTCCCAACATGAACCAAATGGGGTCTCTTTTTCATTGTCGGTCATTACTCGCGTGAGAGAGATGGCAAGAGGAATCTAGGGAGCTTGTCCAAGGCGGTGGGAACGGAGGTGGCGGTTTCAGCCATCATGGGTGTGGCTCGGGAGCCACCGGTGAGCCCCATTCGAGCCGAGAGCAAGGGGAGCCCCAACCTTCTTTTGGAAAACTATTGGGAAACACTCCTCCGTTGATGGTTGTGCATGGAGAATGGTGAGCACGACTGAATGAATGCCGCTAAGAGTGGCTTTGACAACTCCATGGGACGGCCACACGCGGCGAGAGAATATCAAGAAGGTGAAGGTGGTTCCCTGATGACATTACATGGGGCATCACCCCAATGCCACATAAGATTTTACAAATGTTCCACCTCCAGGAAACTTTATTATCCTAGACTTGAATCTGCAGAAGCACATTGGAGATAACCATATATTTGTTATACATTGAGAATTATTGATCAACTTCAAATTAGTAAAGAAAAAAGCATTTCATTCTTTCCATATCCAAAACAAAATTTCCCCTCTAAAAACATGCCAAATATGGGCAAACATATGCGAATTATGGGGTTATCTCCTAAAGAATGTGTTCTTAGGTAAAACATTGAGGTTTGAGAGGAAGAAAAAGGAATGAATCCAATTCCAAGCACAATTGTGCTTTGGGGCGATACCAAAAGAGGTGTATCAAGGTTTCCAGTGGCCATAAAATGACATTTGGGAGTCAAAACCCCAATTTGAACCAGGTGAGAGCCAATTGGAAGACCTTGGTGAAGAATACACCATAGAAAATGAGCAATTTTTGTTCCACATAGACAGACCAAACAATGTCAAATCTCCTTCCCCAACATGATGGGGAAGAATGCACCCCCACTAAGTGTTGAGTTTTTCAACCATGGGAAAATGTGGGGAGAGCCAATGGTAACCTTTACTAGCTAAATAATTGCAAAAGGGTGTCAAAATACCACTTCCAATCCATCCACCAAGGGCGGAGGGATGCACAAAAAAATTTATGTAGCATATGGTTGGGGACCAAGTTGATGATATCGGTAATGCTAGCACAATCTTAGGTGGCGAAGCCAAAACCAAGCTTTAAGCTTAGGCCAAGAATACTAGGATTGAGAGTGCTTGTAAAAAAATCTTGGATGGTATGAATTTTGTGCTTGAAAAACTTAAGCGCAGGAATTCCAGGGACTTCTGCAAGACATCGATCCTGAGCTTGAATGACATGTGACCACCACAAAGATTGATGATTGATGGAAAGACCATTACGGAAGCCATTTCCTTTCCATTGCAGCCATGGTTTGATGCATTCCCATGCTTTCCAGATACTTTTGAGCATGAAAGTACCCACAACTTTAACAAGAACAAGAGCAATGAGAAGATTGAAAATCCCAAGCCTTTCCAAGAGGGGGTGGCCATAGGGGTGAGCCCTCCTCTCGATGCCATGTGGCGCAAAGCACTTTCCACGCTTTATGACCCTCAATGCATCGAATTATCCATTTCACACAGAGTTCCTCCCTTGTCGTTGAATGTCAATGAGGCCTAACCCCCCAGAATCACGGGGAAGGCAACAAATTTCCCAAGTAAATCTATGAAATCCTTTTCATGGAGGCATTAGCCTAGAGAAAGGCTTTGAGGAGCTTCTCTAGTTTCGAATAGAATCTTTGGAAGGCACCCAACATGAAGAATAGTAAATGTGGGTGGTTGCAAGGACTTTGGAACAAATATGAAATTTTCCTTCCAGAGGACAACGGTCTCATGATCCAGTACTCTAATTTTTGGCCACCGTTGAATCACATATTGCCAAAGCTCAACCTGCAACACTAAAAGGAAAAGGGAATACCGAGGAATTTAAACATCTCACCGTGGGCAAGAATCTTCCACTCAAATGAGTCCAACCAAGTGGGCGAAGGGAGGAAGGATTACTTGTAAAACTACATTTTTTGCATTGAATGGAAGAACTAGAAGCTAAACAAAAATATCGAGGCAATGCATGACATTATGGATATTGGTCTCTTCCTCAATGAGAGTAAGGAAAGAGTCATCTGCGAAGTGACCATTAAGCAATTGAGAATTATTTACAAAAGGAAGTGTAATTCCCCTGACAAGCCCTTGGGATTTGGCTGCGAGCCAAAGATACCCAAAGCCTTTAGCAACGAGCACATAAAGCGCAGCACACCAATGAGCACCCTTAGCAATGGAATAGAATAAATCCAAAGACTCATAAATGTGGCCATTAATGGTGATCTTGGGCAGAAGCATTGGTAAAAAATCATCCAAATAGATTGAATAAAAATGGGGCCAAAGCCAAGGGCTTGAAGCATGGAAAGAATAAATGACCATTCAATCTATCATAAGATTTTTCAAAGTCAATTTTAATGAACATAATAGATTGATTAGATTTGTGTACCATTCCATTCCTTCCCAAACAACAATGATGTTGTCTAGAATATAACGCCCTTAAATGAACCCAGTTTGTTCTAGTTGGATGACAACATGAAGGATATGACACAACTGAATAGCCAGAGCCTTAACAATAATCTTGTATGAGACATTCAATAAGGTAATAGGTCAGCCACCTAGTATTTTCTCAATATCTCCAGTTTAGGGATAAATTTGATGTTCCCTTTGTTGATACGCAAGACCAAGCGACTAGTTCTAAAGCCTTCGAGATAGACTTGAAGAAGGTCCAGGCCGATAAAGTGTCCCATAACGACTTGTAAAACTCGCAAGGGAAACCATCGCAACCAGGGGCCTTATCATTGGCCATTTTCATGATCGCTTCATGCAGATCATCAATGGTAAGCATGTGGTCACAAGCCACCTTTTGAGTGGGAGAGAGCTTGCATGACACAACAACCAGACATTGGTCGAGAGTTGTTTATCACTCGTCAGAGTGTTGGTTGAGCTTGAAACACCAACTTATAATGTTGAACAAATGCTTGGAGCATGAGTTGGGGATCGAGTAACCCGAATTCTACCATCATTGATGGCATGAATTTGTTGAGAAGGTTTTTTGCGCTCGAGGGAAAGAAAGAATTCTTTTGACACCCGATCACCAATTTTAAGCCAGTGCATGCGGGCATATTTTGAGCTCCCGTGCATTGTAACTATCAGCAATTTGAATTTTCTAGTGAAGCTCTGCCACTTGAAGTTGTAGAGCTTCAGAGAAGGGGTTGCCTTGGAGCACCACCACCACTTGGCTAAGAGCGGAGGTGGTAGCGGAGTATGAGCGGACACCTAATTTTAGCCAACTGATTGGCCATAGATTCTAAGGAATCTAGTAGTTTGAGTCATAGCATCCTCCCACCATTGAGTCCAGCTGGCATGCATAGGTGGATGAAAGCACTTGATAATGACTTGGCCAGAGGGGAAAATTCCACACCCACTTAATGTGGTTGAGAGTGGGCCCATGTTGCATCAAGGCAATATTAAGAAAGAATTGGCCTTTATGACAAAAAGTGCACCTATCTTGCCAAGTGATGCGAAATCAAATGGGGAGTGGTCCAAAAGGAAAAAGTCGGCATGACCTCCACAGGTAAGGAATAAATGTTGTCAAACTCAAAAAATATTGAGTTGACAACATAGCTCTGTCGAGCCATTTAAGAACATGATCCGATCCTCCTCAAAAATTGGACCAAGTGAACCAAGTTTCAGAGGTGGGAGTGTGAGAGGCATTAGGGTCATAAAACCCAAACTTATTGCGCATGAAAAACCACGCCTCTCTTTTACCAATTCCATCACATAAGAAAGGTGCCCACACTTATCGGTGGGGCAACTCAACCATATTAAAATCACCACTTATAACCCAATAAGCATCGGGAATTGTGCATGTTATCCACCACCAAAGATCAGCCCTTTCGGCCACATCATTAGAGGCATAAATATTAATGAGGCCAAAAGGGCGCCATCAATAATAAATAGGACCCATATTGCATGATTAGTGGGGTCGACACCATGATCCATCAAAAAGGGCTGCCATTTTGGGTGAAAAGGAAATTAAACCCCACGCCCTCCATTATGATTATTGCAAAATGTCGGTTGTATGCGAATGGATTTACAAACCATCTGTAACTGAAAACCTATAATTTTCACTTCCTGCAAAAAAAAACATCTAAATTGGCAATTTTTTTTCGAGCATCATGAACAATAAACTTGTGATTGGAGTTAGTATAAGACCCCACACATTCCAAGATAAAAAATTCATGGAAAATGGTGGTCGAGGGCCATACCCTCTGTATCCAAGCCATCTAAGGCATCAAACTGGTTTTGCAGAATTGAGCATTGTTATGCTTCAAGAAATCCTTGCAGTTCAATTTTTTTCCACTGACATATTCAATGTTGTATTCCTCCTCCATAGAATCCACACTACATGTTGAGTTATGATCCCGAGAGTGGCGAGAAGGACTTCGAGCCCTTTTGGATGGGCCATGTGAGTTTGTTGGTTAATAAAGATCGATTGGTTGCAGATGAATGGAGACATTGCAAAAATTTTCTAGTCCATGAGAATCGAGGCCACCTTGGGCATGTTGGAGAATTTAGGTAACTGGACTGACAAGTTGGAAGCAATAGTTGGCTCTTTAGCTTGTGGGTTATGGGGTTGTTCCTTAACAACTGCTCACATGGGCCATTTGAACCAGAGGCCTTAGGTTACGGGGTTTATTCCTATTTTTCTGGCCACCAGTTGTTTGCCACCCCTCCTCTTGAGGGGGTTTGGCCATTTCTGGAGCCACCTTAGCTGTTGGGTGATTGCGAGGGACATAAAGAGGACAATCCTTGATCTTATGATCAGAGGCCTAACACTGAAAGCAAGTATTAGGAAAGTTGATATATAAAATATTGTGAGTAACGCATGTCTCCCATCTAAATTTCCACAAATTCTTTCAGTTCCTGAGAAAGATCCACTTCAACACATACACACTTCTGTGGACGAGCATTGTAAAAAAATTTGTGGTTCGACACAGACCACCCACCCTGATGGAAGATGCAATTTGATGCAAGAAATGAACACAAGGCAAGGGTAGGCCAGGAAATTCCACCCAAACTGGCACTTTAAGTGCAACATACTCAGAGACCACAAAATCTTTGGTCCATGGAGATAGGACCAACAAAGAGTTACGAACATACCAAGTGGCCTGTTGGGTCAAAATGTTGGGGGCATTGGATGGGTCAAAGAAGCGAAAAAGGAAGAATCCTTTGGTCATATTTTGTATGCTATCAAGCTAGATGCCATGAGGAGTCCAAGTGAGTTAACCCAATATTTAAGCATGCTTTCAGAGGGGATGCGACCCACAAAATACCTAATGAGACATAATTGTTCCAAC